>JAUZNK010005374.1:0-10009 GCA_035046665.1 Euphysa ruthae
TTTATGTTATATTATTGTAAAAGATTTTATTTGAAAAACTACGATATATTATGTTGCATTCTAGCTTAGGCTTTATAGCGTGAAATAATTTGATTTTAATTGATATAAAAATTATATCAAATAGTATTATATACAGACATAAATTTTCTGTTTTTTTTTTTATTTTTTAGGTATTTCATTTGCTCACAATACAAAATTCTACTCAAAAACACAAAAAAAAAAGTATAAAATAAAATCAATCACTGGCCTGGTAAACTAGACGCGAGGGTCCAAAAATGAAAATATCGTGGCGGGTTTTTCACAGAAACCATCTGATAATTACTTTTTCGATATTTTGACCGATGACTTTTTATCTGCGCAGTTGAAACTATGCAGCAATATTTCATTAACTAATTTTAGTTTTTTTTCAAACCAAAATCTCAATTTTTGGGCTAATTAGTAATACAAAATTCTAAAACAAAAAAAATTGTTATTATAGTATAGTTACAGTAGAGGTTATAGGTACCAGGCTAATAAACTAGCATGCCAAATTTGAAAACAAAAGGACTTAGATTTTTTGAGAAATCTCCGCCGCCAGTGGAAAAAACGGTATTTTCAGGGAAACGCGAAAGACTAAAAACCAAAATAAATCTGTTCAAACTCTGCACTTCTATTTAATAAGCCATCTAGCTCTTCATTTTTATCAGTAAAACCTTTTAAAATTGATTTTTTTTCTTAACTTTACTAGTGTGGAACACTGTTTTTTTTAATTTTTTTTTTATCCGTACACCATCCCCGTTCTACACATTTCAGTTTCAAATAAGCGCCGCTCAACATATTGAGTATCACAATCTGATTAATAAGAATGTGTTCTCCTTTGTCAAAGCAGAGAACTGCTGAAGATATCCGACAAGCAATTTCTTGCGCTCAAAAATATATCTTTTGAGCAACGCTCCCAAAATTAACTAATTCAAGGACTCGTTTGGATTCTGTGTCATACCATGAAGACAATTTTCCGGAAAGCTCCCGGTGCCTAACACTTTGAACATCGGTACGAGTAAATCATAAATAGCTGTTGGAGTCATTATATTTTTTTTTTCAAAGTGATTTTCCAGTTCATTTATCAGCTTGGTTTTCACTACAGGAATCCTGCGTACGCAGGCGATTTTTTGTTTTTGTCAACACTTTCGGAATAGGGGAAGAGCGTCAACCGATTTTTTTATCGAATACAAGTTATCAAAACTTCAACATATTACCATTTCGCAACAATTTTTGAGTGTGTGTATCATTTTTCCTGTGAGTCTTCCTGTTCCATTTAGCTTTTTACTATCACTTGTGTCGTTTTTTAAATATCGCAGTCGTGTACCGACTCGTGTACTCTTTTCTAATTTTTTAATAGAAACGTTGTCACCGTATGGTTTAGCAGTGATATGACAACGGTTTTTTAGGAAGTGCTACCACTATCTCCAATAAATGTGGTATATCAAAAGTTGGTTTGTTTTTTATTGAACTATTAAGTATGCCGCTTTCGATTCTATCGACCCTGTGTACTTATATCAAATAGGTGTTTTTTTCTCTTTTAATAAATGCTTCACCATCTTTTTGAGTTGGTCTTTCATGTTGGTGATGAAAATAATGTGCGTTTCCATTTAAAAATTCGGTTATCAAACATAATATTTAGTTATTGACTAAGTCAAAACTTATCCGAGTAACAATACAACAACACCTCTTTCACAAAAAATTGGATCACAGTAAAATTTGTTCCACTATATGCAAAGAATCAATCAATGCACACAAGCAACTACTCAAGATGTTTCATCAAGCCAAGTAATTTCTAGTTCAACTACTGCTATGGCAAAGAGTAACTTTCCTACTTAGTTTATGTCTTCAACTGATGATAGAAAGATACAACTTTCTATTTCTATCCTAGTGCGTTCTGCTTTAATACTTGCTGTTTTTAAAGTCAAAAGCTATTCTCAGTTTGTCTGCTCCAAACCATTGCAAACAACTACTTCCGTCAATTTGACTGCTCTTCCATATCCTAAGAACTGGAATCTTTTTTGTTTTTCGGTTGTTTCTATAAAAGATAGTCAGTCTTTTTTCAATGTGAGTTCAAAAATAATAGCATCAAGAGCTGATTCAGAAGTGTCTTTGCCATCAACTCATAAAAATTACAATTTTCCTAAACAAGTAGAAGTTATTTGTGATTTGCAGGAATATAAGAAAGGAAAAAGTTATGAAGACATTTTTTCTCTAAATTTATCACTTCTGGTGGTAGTTATAACTATCATGTAAGCTCTGGTAAATAACATGAATTTAGGCACGTGCTGTTAAAATATTATCTTTAGTTACTTTATTATTTTGTTTTGCTTGCTTTTTATTTGAAAAAGAGTTTTTGGTTTGAATTCGAAGATGCGATTTTCGAAAACAGCAATTATTTACTCTACCTTTTAGTCATTGAAGGGTCTGATAATCTGACTCTGCCATCTTATCAGAACCTGCCCTGTTGATCTATACATAAGAATTTCTCAAAATTTTTCATTATTAATTCTTTATTGTTCCATATTAAATGATGCAATTGTTGTAGAGTTGTAATCAATGTCGTAACCTTTTGTTTCGTTTGTTTCTATTATAGTTTCATACTCTTGAACTCTTCGGGAATCGACAGAAGGAATGTTATGTGGAATGTTGCCAAACGAAAAATGCATTCCTCATTGGCAACAATAAGATAAGATTTTGCAATCAAATTATTGAAGTCAAACTGGAACAGATTTGCTCTTAACATTAAGCTTTGAATATTATATGCGTAAATACATATATTTTATAAAATAATTCACCTGTATATTTTTTATTGATTTTCATTTTTATGAGACTTATGAGACTATTGTTTACCAGGGAGCTACATGTGTATCTACTAGTATTAGTTTGGTTGATTGAGCTAGAAATATGGCTTAACCTATAATTAAATGTGTTAAGACATATTTGGTATCAAAATGACCGTAATTTTATGTGCTAAAACATATCAAAAATCCTTTGGAAGTCTTTTTGGGCAAAAATTTATATCGAAAATCAACTGAAGGTGATATTTTAGCAAATAAAGAGAAAATCTATATAAATACTTCTTCAATAAACAAATTGTAAATGCCATATATCATACGAGCTAATGTGGTAACTAATATCCTCGTCTACTAATATTATTTGCTAACAAAATATGATACAGTTTACATAGGCATGTATTAATCTATATCCTTAATCTATATAACCGTATACAAAAATTAAAACACGCGAAATGCAATATTTTTTCGACTCGCGAAATTAAATACAGTATTACCTCCAATTAACGGACACTCTAAAAGGCGGACACCTCTTATTAACGGACGGATTTCTTTTCCCCGGCAGTATTGTGGTGAAACTCTCATAGAAAAGTTTCCAAATAGCGGACACTTAATTAGCGAACACTCTAACTAACGGACAATTTTTTTTTTTGTACGAAAAAGTATATTTAGCCTTTTTTTACTCTCCGATTAGCGGACAAAGATAAAAAAAAATACAAGAAACATTTTCTTTAATCCTTTTCTTTATCTTAAACATTTAATGGTTTGCTTCACTAGCTCATTCTTAACTGCTGAAATTTTCTTTACAAGCCATTTTAACAGTTTTTCTGGACCAAAAAAACGGTAAATAACTAGAATTTCCAGTACATACCTACCCCCACGATTTACCCTTTGGCCAATGGCGGCACTGGGGATGGTGAGGAACATGGAAGAAAGTTTTGAGATATTTTCTGGAACATGTCCAACGGTAGATGTTTCCTCCTTGGAGTGTTTGCGCATTATCGCCACTGCGTGTTTGTCCACTAAATTCGATGGCTCTCGTTCACACTTCAATATTTCCCCAATAAATGGGCTCCAGTTCTTCATGTAGGCATGGTCTCCTCTAGCGAAATAATTGTATTGATAAGTTGACAAATCTCTTTCAATTGAAATTGGAATGTCGATTTCATACATTTCTTCTGTAATCATGTTTATTCTTATCAATGTAGTCTGTGTAAAGTTCTCGTTTCGAACAAAATCAGCAGACTGTGTTATTCCTAGTCTATTCCAATTCAAATGTCTTCAAAATAAAAAGGAAATTAAATCTTTATTCTTTTTCCCAATACCAATTCTTTTTTCTGTTTGAAAATCTTTCGAATGTTTTTTCTTCTACAATTCGAATATACAATTGGAATCTACAATTCGAATCTTTGAAATGTTTTGATTCGATTTTGATCCATTGATGTAGAAGTTGAGAAATGAAGCCCACATTCAACATTTATAAAAATGGCTTCTATCTATTCCAAAAGGCGAGAAGCTGGAAAACTTAATAAGAGATGTCTGACATTGGATAAGAAGAAAAAAATATTGGATGAAGCAAAGAAAAGAAAATTAAGTTGCAGGACAATTGCTGAAAAGTTCAACATAGGGAAGACTCAATTTGCTAATGTCATTAAACATGAATTAAAACTTAGAAAAGAATTTGAAGCATTTCAAGGAAAAGGTTATAAACGTTTGAAAAGAGAAAATCACCAAAAATACGAAGCGATTAATGAAATATTGTATACATGGTACAAAAAGTGTGAACCATCTGGTATTTACGTTAATGAGCCCTTGCTTCAAGAAGAAGCTATGAATATTAAACATTCTTTAAATCAACCTGAGCTACATAGTTTCAAAGCATCAAACGGTTGGCTTGATAAATGGAAACTAACTCATGGCATCAAATAGTAAAAGATTTCCGGCGAGTCCCTTGACGTTTCACAAACAACAGTCGAATCATGGATGGAAAAGATAAGAGAAAACTTTGCAAGGGTTACAGTCCGAAAGATATTTGGAATATGGATGAAAGTGGGTGCTTTTTTAAATCTTTGCCATCAAAAGGATTGGCACGGAAAGGCAAAAAAACCAAGGGAATAAAAAATTAAAAGCAAAGAATCACTATAGCATTTTTCGTTAGTGCAGATGGAGCTAAAGTTGGCAAGCCAATTTTGATTTGGCGAAGTAAAAGTCCAAAATATTTTAAACTTGCTAGTGCTCCAGATACGCTTGCCCAAGTGCTTTATTTTGATGATCCGAAATCGTGGATGCAAGTGCATATTATGGAAAACATACTTGACACCTTAAGCCAACAAATGGTGAGGGAAGGAAGAAAAGTTATGTTGCTTTTGGACAATGCCACTGTTCACCCTCAGTCTTTGATTGATATGTATAGCAACATAAAAATTGTTTTTCTCGCAAAGAATACAACTTCGCAATTGCAGCCACTTGATGCTGGAATTATTCAAAGTTTCAAATCAAAATATCGTAAAAAATTAATGCGTTACGTTATTGCACGCGTAAAAGAAGATTTGCTTGCTTAAAAAATTGCGAATGGAGTCGATGTTCTTCAAGCCATCAAAAGTGTAGTGGGTGCTTGGAAGGAGGTTAGCGTCACCACAATAAAGAACTGTTTTTCTAAATGCAGAGTTATTACAGAAGAATAAATTGAAAGCGAAGAAGACATTGCTGATGAAGAATTCAAAGCGCTTTACAGGGAATAAACCAATTTAAAAAATTAGTACATTTACGGTAGGCCTAGTTTAAACTTCGTACTAGTTTAGTTTAAGAAAATTAACTGAAATAATAAATTAACATTAAAGTACAGATAGAAGTCTGCCAACATCTCAAATAAATTTTCATCGCTAAATTCGGAATCATTTGTTTCGCTATTGTTGCATTGGTTGCCATGTCAATTTCCATAACTACTGCAGACTGTTCTTTCTACATGTACAGGCATTTATTTCACACGAATTCTTTGAGGAAATTTTACACAGTTAACTCGCATGAATTTTAAAAAATTTTCTGATGTAGTCTCCAAATCAGTCATAACAACATTTTACAGGTCTTCAACCCCATTTTGAAGGTAGTAAACGTGATTCCATTAGAGATTTCTATCGAATAACGTTTAAATGTAATATTCGACGGTGGTAATATGCAGCACGTTAAGTTGGAAGAAGACTTTGTGCTTTTAATGTGGCCGCCATCTCCATAAATTGGTTGTACCGTAAGTACTCAGGTTTTTCGCCTTCTCTCCCATTGTAGCTAAAAACGGTTTTTAAAATACATTACACTAACAAGCTATTACTCATAGGGAATTTTAGGAATTGACAAAATCACTTGCCAAATATCAGATGCATATGATGTTCGTGTAAAAGGAAAAACATGTACAGATCAATATCTACCTTTTAACAACAAGTTTTATTCCAGCTTTTCTGATTTCTTCTGATGAAGCCGATACATCATCAATGATTTCAACAATTTGTTGGTAGCTTTCGCAACGTTGGAATTTCTTTATTCGTCCTGTGTTCTCTAAGAAAAACGTTTAATAAGATTTTTACAGTATTTTAATGATAAACGTAAAAAACCTAGAGAAACCCTGTATTTCTAATTTTGTAGTTTATTTTTTGCTACCGATACATTGGTTTAAACCTTTCAAAAATTAGTTAAAACCGTTTAAACTATAAGAGAAAGAAATAATTTAAACAAGGCTTTCGGCCTTTGATGGTATAAAGTGATGTACCGGAATTGTCTGTTCATTACATACGTGGTGTCACAACCTTCCACACATGAATTAGTAGGATTTTGCTTGTAATCTTTTCACCCGCTGCCAAAAAAAATTCTCGATTTTCACTGCATCTGTCTATTATTTCTTTCTCCTGCCACTGCTTACATGAATATAACCCTTCCAAGCTTCCAGTGAAATATTAGTAAAGCAAGTGTATTTTAATCACTTACAACAACTACAACCTCCTTATCTTTGGTGGCATATTCAAAAACAGTAGAAACAATCAGTGTATCAGCGTCCCCATCACTGTTTCTTACGTCATGGCCCTCTTTTATAAACTGTGAAGAAAATAACATTATGAACTGGGATTTATTATTTTCATTTTTATAAAAACATCTCTTGGTTAACCATAATTATTGTTTTCAACAAAAATGGTTTCTCTATATAATTTTCCTATCTCAATTAGCTCTTATTTATTAATTGCATAACTGGAGACATTTTATACTGATTATATTTTTATTTCTGATTCGCTTTCTTCTAGCTCAATGATTTGTGTAGGTGGCACAAGTTTGTTGATTAGCATCAAAACCAATACAGATTCCATTAAAAAGTGTCACAGTAATGCTCTTGAACGAGATTTCCATGTAATGATATGTTTTACTGTGTTGGCACCATAGATCGTTTCCAAACATTCAGATAAGCCTGAACCGTTCATCATTGTTCCAACACTACTTAAGAAACTCATCATAACTTCAAGCCATCCAAGACGACAGACCGTTCGGAAGGATTTTACTGTAATAATTTCAGTACCCTTGAGCCACAATGATTGATCAAAAATTTTTCATAAAGTTAAACCGTTATAACGTTTACATTGATCTTTCACAAACATTAACGGTGAATATAAGCATTACTCATCTGACAGATTTAAGTTAACAATGGGAAGGAGACAGACTCGAGTTTTACGAGGATATTTACTGGACATGGTAATTTTCATAAATCCAGACCAACTTTGCTGGTTTCCAAGAAAGGGGTGAGCTGTATGGCAGAGAGAGAATGTGTTTTTTTTAGCTTCAAGCTGTTTATTTTACACATTTGGTTCTGGCGTGCTTAGAAATCCCATTTGAGCTTACGGTAAATAACTGCTCGGCCAGACAACTATAAACTTATCTCACTAAAGCGAATCGAATGCTGCTCTTACTCTGAATGGGTAATACCTGGATTTGAACCCTAAATTTTAAGGTTGGGAGTCACATGTGTTACCAACTGAGCTATCCGGGTGCTACAAAAAAAATCAATGGTAACACTTGGGAATAAAAATTTGTTTAAAGTTAATTAATAAATAATCATTAAGGCTAAGCTTATGTGGGACCATATAATGGATTAGATCAATACCTCTATTCTTGACCACTTCTAGTGCTTTTTTGTAATTTTTCTTCTAGTTTTTTGTTTTGGTCTACTAATGGTTCCGTGCTATTGACGCAGATATAACAACCCATATCGGGTAAAGTACTTTATCAATCCAAAGAGGAAATATTATGATGAGCGCCATCAGCTACAAACTGCGTAAACGTCCCTTTTGCAAATGAACTTGCCAGCTCTCATTGTCATCTGTATCTTCGATGACAGATTTTTTGAATCGTGTTTCCTCAACATAGCTCATACTAAATCCAAGGCGATTCAGTTCATTTATCAACTATCTCCAAAACTCCAAGACCAAATGGAATGGGTGTTATAACATCTCTTGGTCTCGTATCATATGTAATGCTCTGTCCATTAATATTCTGTTTGATTTTAGGTCATATTAATTTATCGACAAACATAGACCTTTGGGATCCATTCTCTATCATCTGGACCAACGATGTCAGTATGAGTTGGATTGTAAGAAATGTTGTATTTCTTCTCTCGAATATATGCCATTGTTAACTTGGCGGTGGTGACGTTTGTTCGTTTTGCATCTTTAATCGTGTCGTTTTTTTCACGAATTATACCAAGCTTCGTTCAGTATCATATCTCGGAATATATCTAGTTCATATCTCGGAAATAAACTTCATCGGAACGACCATGAATCTCTGCAAAGTATTTTGAATCTTTATACGTAGCTTTGAGTTTTTGCTTATGCCGCTTGATTCCGCAGACTCTATTCCCATTTGCTAAATCGATCATCGTTAACTGAAGTTCATTAAAGATGTAAATTTCATCATCAGCTTCGGTATCAAGCCAAACACACAACTCGAAAAACTACTGTACCATGTCATCATCTACTGGTCAACCTTTGCATTTATGTTATGCATTATGGGACGGTCAATTCAACGAAAAATACGACAAACATTCTGTGTGGTACAACCCTTCGTCTACAACCAAATCGTGACTTTTGCTTAATAGTGTCTCCACTTTATTTCCCTAATCATCTTTTCTTTTGTCATATTCTTCTATATTATTCTTTCGAAAGTCAGTAATGAATTCACTGAATGGCTTTCTGCCACGATTGCTTTTTAACCGATTCTTTGTCACATAAAAAGCAATACCTGTTCCAAGAAAACGGTAACATGCTCTATCTTAATCTTTCTGTGCTGTTCTGAATTTATCGTTATTTTAGTATCAGTAAAATCCCGACGCAGTTTTTATGAACAAGAATATTTTGATTATGCGAAATTAAATCCTCGTGAAATATTTAAATTTAGCGGAAGACGCCATTCGCGAAATTTAATCCGTGCAAAATTTAATCCCGATAAAATATAATTACTATGTTATCATTAATTAACATTTATTTCCGAAAAAAAAAGCCGCTCATTTTCACACGTTTTAATCGTTTACGACAAGATACAGAGTTGTATGTTACTTACTCAAAGATAGTTCTCTAAACTCTCATAAGTTAACTTATGGCTGAACTCGATCAATGAACTTAAATCCTTTTTCCCAACTTTAATTTAAGGATTATCGTGACCGAATTCTTTTAAACATATCGCATAGTTATGCATCGAACTTGGCTTCATTCATTTTTTTTTTTACTTACTAAATAACAAATTAAATATAAATATAAAATTTTTTCTTTAATTACTTTTACGTTAAGTTTTGTTCTTGTTAAATATTCAAATCCAACATCAAAATTCTATTTCTTTTCAAAGTCGAATATTTTACGTTCAAAAGTTAAAGTTTTTGTTTGTTTATGAAAAGCAAAAATATTCCTAAAATACATCAATTTAAAAATTTAGTTGGACTTGCCTGGGCATGCCCTTAATGTATAATAATATTAATGTATAACGATTTTTTTCCAAAAAAATCACATTATCACATATATTATGATTTCAATAACATTTTAGTTGAAACATATAAAATGCCTACCTAACATTACAAGGAAACTGTAGATATGAGGGTAATCAGGCTATTGCTGCACATGCATTTAAGTTCTGCAGTAGACCCAACTTAAACTACATGTCTGAAATCTTTAAAA
>JAUZNK010005375.1:0-10008 GCA_035046665.1 Euphysa ruthae
TGCTGCCGAAAATGGAAATATCAATGCTGTGAGGAAATTCAAAACAGATTTTCCGAAATTAAGCGAAAGTACAGTTCAAACTTTTAAGAAGAAATATTACGAAGAGCTTGAAGCGTCACAACGCATACAAAAGTATTCTAGACAAACCGGCAGACCCTTATTATTAGGTGAGCTTGATGAGATGGTGAGAAAATATCGCGTTTGCTTATTCGCAATTACACATAGATGTAGATTTTGACTATGTCTTGGTATATATTTATTTTACGTATTATGAAAAAGACGTTGAAACTCAACAGCCAATATTTCGTTTAAAACATTTTCATGTACGAGTAAGTCGCTGCGATAATGGTCAATTATTGAATTTATTGACCACAAAATGTTTATATGCTATTGAAAATATGTTACAAAAAGAACTAAAAAATTATTCGAGACAATTTTATGAATATGTTCAATTTTTATTTAATTTTTCATTTCGGAATAACGAACAGCAATTTAATTTAAATAGAGCTATTCAAAGCGGTAGGCTGATTTTTGGAGGTAAACCTTGTAATAAAAGAGATGATGATTGTTCTATAGAAAAAAAGAAAAAGAAGTATAATAATCCTTTTATATTGAGTGAATGTGAAGTTGAAGGTGGTGATGATAGCGATGATAATCATAATGTTCATGATGATTGTAGTACTGGTAGCTTTATTGATGAAAATGGTGAAGAGAGTGATATTGTTGAAGGAGAAGGTGATTATTTTAAACAAAATGAACAATCTTCTTGTAATGAAAATAAGGAACTTGATGACGACGACGCAGTCGAATTAAAATCAAATGAAAAAGAATCTGACTCTGAAATTGATTTTAATATTAATGCAAATAACGAAATTGATCCGCTTCAGTTGTGGAAGGAGATTTGAGTTATATTTTTAATTTTATAGATACAAATCAAGATCAACTTCGTAACAATAAAATAACAAAGGTTGATAATAGTTATTATTTTTTGAGACCTGCGCTTCAAAAAACAGATGGCGCTAATAATAATAATAATAATAATGTAGCTAAAATTGTAAATAAAGATAAAGATAGAAAATTATTGAATAGAATGATTCGAGATTTAAAAGAAAATGTCCATATTTCAGAAAATAGAAATGGCGAATGTTTTATAGATTCAATTTTGAACGCTTTAAATTACGTTTATAAGCATCGGAATAAAATTACAACTGATGTAAAAATTTATAACTTCCTTGAACTTGAAAAATTATTGAAAATACCTGCATTAAATGATACTATTTTAGAATATCAATCAAAGTTTCGTTATATTTCGAATTATCATTTAACAAACGAATTATATAACTTAAATATAGCTTTGTATCAAAAATGCGGAATAATTATTAACGTGTATTATATTCTTAAGGAAGCAAAGCAAATAAGAATTAGAAATGATATGAGCATAGGTAACAGAACTGTAAATAAAGATATTAATTATATTTATAAACAATATTTTAATGGTCAAGATATTATTAAATCTGTAATAAATAATAATCTTTTAGATAGTCGTATCAATGTAAATTTAGTTATCGATTTACAGGGCATATTTCATAATAAACGTTATTTGGATCCGTGTAATGAAGTACCATTTGGCTATATACGTTCTTTTAAAGGTGCAGCGTATAGTAAAAATCTAAATGGTGGTTCGCAAAATGTAAATCGATTGCTTAGATTTTGTTCGCTTTGTGGAACTATGTTTGAAAAAGAACGGGATTTATTAAACCATGAGTTAAAGTGTGAAGGACTAGGTATTCGACAACTTCGCTTTGATGAAAAATATAAACCACAAACATTTGCTAAATACTTAACATATAATTATAATACTATGCCGCCTTTAGTTATTTTTTATGATTTGGAGACTACGGCAGGTGAGGTTGGCGAAGAGGGAATGAAGGTTATTAGTTATGTTTTAACGGTAATTTTTAATGAAGATCTAAAAAGGTTACAAAAAGACGTTACAAAAGCACATTTGGGTGAAAAATATCAGTCATTTACTGTTTATAGAAGTCTCGCACAAAATTATGATGAATTAACCAGTATAAATTGTGAATCGTATATTTTGGACGATTTGAAACCTGACGAGTTTGTTAAATTAAATCATTGTGTGGAAAGAGTTTTATGCGGTGAGGAAAATGCGTTAAATATTTATTTTCATTTAGATGCGGCTCTATTATTTAATCGAATTATAAGGAGATTGTATAAGGAGCGCGTATACGGTTCTTATAATATTCTGCCACCTTTACAAAATTCACAAAAACCGACTTTTGAATCGGGCGTGACAAAATGTTTTATATGTCGTTTTGAAATAGGTTCAAAACATAACGGTATAAACAATTTAAATTACGTTAGGTATTATTTAAGATATTTGTACGGTGTAATAAATTTCATAACCATTCAAAAATATAATGTTAATTTAGCTTTATCAGAAACTTCATTTGTTGAAAATTGCCTAGATTTGTTGAATGTATTTTATCTACCTAAGAATAATCAGTTATGGAGTCTTTTTGAAATACAGGCTCTTTTAGATTGGAAAGAGTTTAATTTGGATTTGTTCGATTTAGATTACGGAAATTTTAATATGCATTATTTTTTTATGATGTTTAAGGCGAGACTAAATACAAAACAAGATTTAGTTTTTAATAGTGAAAATTTCTTTAAAATACTCTTTTTTAGATACATAAGTCGAATTTTCTCCAGTTTCGACATATTTAATAATATGCAATTTGACAATTATGTTGAATTATATGATTTAATTCATTCGATAATAATGACTACCAGAAGTTTACATCACGATAAAATTACGGGTAAAATTCAGGGTTATACGCATCAACGGTGTAATACAATGGATAAAATTCCTAAAATGGAAAATTATTGTATTTTACTAGCTCATAACGCTATAAAATTCGATTTGAAATTTTTATTGCTTACGGTCGATTTGGTCTATTTAACCGATATAAATGAATGTATTTCAGCTGTGGGAAAAAATGCCCATAGCATTAGTTATTTAAGAATTGCAAATATGTTTTATCGAGATTCTGTAAAATATTTTCCTAGCAGTTTGGAAGAACTGTTAAAAATTGTCACTCCTGAAGAAATTGTATTATTAGAGGAGATTTTTTCTTATGTTATACAAAAAAGATCCCTATTTTGGTTCGATTTATAGAAATCAAAGCGATTTTGTAAAACAACAAATGGTATCTTTTATCCATAAAAAAGGAGCGATACCTTATGAAAAAATCACGTCGAAAGAATATTTGAACGTTGATAAATTACCAGAACATGAAGCTTTTTATAGCGGTTTAAAAGGTTCTAACATTTCGATCGAAACTTATGAAAATATTAAAATGATGTGGGAACAATTTGGCTGTAGAAACATGAACGATTTAATTAAGATTTATAATATAATGGACACTATTCAATTAGGCGTTATAATAAATAATCGTTTAACGAAATTAATGAATTTGACTAAAACGAATAAAAATCCTTTTAGTTGCACTTCTTTACCGAAATATAGCCTAGTAGCGTCGTTATTTTCGGAACCTCGACCTATTCTAGAACATATCCCAAATAAGCAAATTCATGATGCGTTTTCAAAATCTATACATGGTGGCGCTTCGTCAACTCCACATAGGGTTTTATTTAGTACGGCACCTTTTAAAGAGAACTTAGAAATGTCTGATTTTGACGAAACTAAAAATCCTAAAATAACTAAAAAAAGGTATTAAAAGCGAAATAATATTCATTGATGAAAATTCACAATACGCTGATAAAATGCTTAAACTTTTAGTTAAGGGCGGTTTTGTATTTTATAATTCGGTACAATTAACGAATTTTAAACTTAATTGTTTATTAACCAGAACGGATATTGGTTATCTTATACAGTGCGATATTTATTTACCTGATGAATTTCACGAAAAAAATTCCATATATCCAAATATATTTGAATATAAAGCTGTAGACGCTATTGCAGAATCGGCCCTACAAATTTTATACGATAGAAAACCCCTAAGAAATTCTGTAAGAGCCGAAAATCCCGCTTTAAGAATAAAAAAAAATATTAACGACTTAAATGAAAAGAAAGGAATATGGCTATTCGATCATACTATCGTTCTCGCTCAAAAACAGGGTTGGAAAATTACTAAAATTGAAAACGTTATTGAATTTCGACAAGAAGCCTTTTTAAAAGATTATGTTCAAAGTAATATCGAAATGAGACATAAAACTACGAATAAAGTAGAAAACATGTTATTTAAATTTTTAAATAATTCGCTTCATGGCATATTGGCTCAAAATAAAGATGATCGCCATAAGATTGAAATGATTTATAATCAATACACTCTAAGTTGTAAACGCGAATATTTAAACGATTTAATTAAAAGACAAAACGCTAAATTTCACACGTATACTTTTAATCCTGAATTAAAAAGGGAATTTCTTTACGAAAAATATTTATTAGACGTCTCGGCAGCGACTTACGATTGTTGTTTAAAAGGTTATAATGAAAACGATCAATATAGTTTGTTAATTAAAGATCAAATTACAGATCAATATCAAAAAGAAATAGCTCGATTAGACGAATTTTTAGAAAACGATTACAACAAAAATTATTTACGAAAACTCGACAGACATAAATCTTATGATGACGACAATATTTTTTCACAATATGAAAATAGTAACTATACGTTTGACATTTATAAATCTAATTTTAAAAACATGAGTGTTTTGGGTGTTGTAGCTTCAAATAAGAAATGCACTGTTTCCACTAGTTTGAGAGGTATTGCCTCACATATTTTATCATTAGCTAAGTTGTCCATTTGTGATGTAGTTTATACCATGCAAGACGTATTTTGTAATCATTTTTCATTATCATGCGGTATTAAAAAGAATCACGAAACATTCGTATATTTGGGTATGACTGATACTGACAGTATATTAGCTATGGTTTTAACTTTGATTGATACAAAACATAAATATACGAACAATGATTATAAAGAAGATGTATACAACACATTATATTCAAAAATGCAACATTTTATAGACGCGTCCGTTATACCAAAAGATAGTCCGTATTATAATGATTTTAAAAGAACGGGAGCTTTTGGATTGGAGACTACGAATGCACACTTTTTTATTGGTTCGGCACCTAAGGACTATACCGTAGTAAAAGACGATAAACCCGTATCAAAGCAAAAAGGAGTGCCTAAAGCTAAAATTGTTACTGTTCAAGATCGGCTAAACAGTATTCGTAATTTGCACTCCATGTTAGGAAACGACATTTATGTTAATAACGCTCGCAAAATATTAACTTCTTCTTTAAAACTTAATAAAGATCAAAGAATGGTTAAATTTGATAATTTAAAAAGTAGTATTTCACGTCTAAGTAATAAAGTTTTTCAGTTGAATGATGGTTTTGGATGTTTACCTCATGGACATTTCGCTTTGAGAAACATTATAAATGAGAGAAAAGGAAAGACTTTAACACAATTTCAATCGAATGAGAACTTAATATCTGAACAAGAAAGAGAAAATGAAATTATAAAATTGATTGATTGGTTAAAAAATTATTCTTTAGTTATTAACACCCTCTTGAGAAGTGATTGTTTCAATAATTATATATGTGATTGATAAAATGGAGAACAATATCAGCATATGTGATGCGATTTTCCAATGTACAGAAGCTGTTTTAAAAATCACCTTGATAAATTTTATTATAACTTTAATTTATATTTATTAATATTTTTTTTTTTATCACGAATGACGTAAATAAAAAAAAAATGGATCGAAAAATTGATGTTTGTTTTAATAGATATATTCCAATTAATATTTTAATGTATGGTATGACGGGTAGTGGTCAAACTAGATTAATTCAGAAATGGATTAAAAATGGATCTATTTTATGTGACAATCTATTATGGTTTTCAGAATCTAAAATTGACCAATTTGATTTAATTAATTTACAGAAGTCTATTTCTCCATTCGTAAAAGAGCAAAAATATTTTAGTAATATAGGCAAATCTTTTTTAAATGAACTAAATACAATATATGAAATAGCTAAAGAATATCATGTTAAGGATAACAAAATTAAGACTTTATTAGTTGTGGACGATCTTGTGATAAACTTAACTAAAAAAGGTTTCTTTGCCAGTATTTTAGCAAATTGTAGAAAATATAATATCTCAGTAATTGCAGTATCACAAAGTTTAATTAACAATGATTCTTGGAAGCTAATTAGAAGTAACTGTCATGCATTTGTTTTCTTTAATTTAGGAATAGACTTAAATAAGGTTTATAATATTCTGGGAAATTTAGATTTAAGATGTAAGGTTAGGATACGAGATAACTATTTATGTGCAGCATATCAAGACTTAATAGCCAAAGGAGTAGCTCATTCTCATTTGTTTATATGTTTGAATCCACCAAATAATTTGCAAAAAAATGTGAAGGGTGTAAGATCATTTACAGATCTCTCTAAGGAACAGCTTATTATCGATGTAAATGAGTTAGGTATGCCTAGCTATTATTTATTTAAACGTCAAACAAATCAATCTTCTGATGTAGAACAATTATATTTTGTTGAAGTATTAACAATAGATCAAATCCTTAAAATAACTTTTAATAATAATTTTGAATCATTTCTACAAAAGATTGATGAGAAGAAGCAGCTCGATAAAAATGAACACTCAAAACGTAAACGATTGTCAAATTCATCCTTTGAGTCCGATAGCAGTTCCAGTAGCTCAAACTCCGCCTCAACAAGTAGTTCCGGAGATAAGTGTATCGATAAATACAGATGTCGATCACATAAACCAGAGTCAAGAAAAAATAATAGAAAAAGAAAATATATCCAAAAGAATCGACGTGATTTCAATGAAGGTGTTAAGAAAAGAACCACCAGTATACGCACAACTTCTAAAGAAAATCAAAAAGGAAAATCTAATCGAACATTTCGAAACTTTCCAAAATTTTTATGATGAATCTTACTCCTCTTCTGATGCAAGAAGAGGTCATTTTCAATGTTTTGAGTTAATTGACACGTATAATATTGATGCTAAACCTATTAAAGATAATTATAGACGTAATGCTCACACACCTTTTGTAAAAAGCGTATTGTTATCTCCTTTCAACTTTAGTAATAATGGATTAAGAAAGAAAAGTCATGATGGTATTAATTTATATCGAGCGAGTATTTTTAATATTTTGTTAATATGCGCAAAAGAATTCAATATCAGACAAAAAACATTTAGTTCTGATAGTACATATATTAAATATATCGACTTGTTATGGAAAGTTTTACCACCATCTTTTACTAAGCATGTTCAATCTTATATAGATGTCTATAATATGGAAGGTGAAGGATTAAAAGTGTTAATTTTCAAAATAGAAGTATTAAATTTGTATTTTAACGTACATCTTGAAAAAGATATATATCATTACTTTAATAATCAAAAGAACATTGATATGTTATCGTTTATTTTACGTAATTTACACCATATTAGATCAAATATGGAACAGATTTCAATATTTGAAGATGTTAATCTAATTGCAATCGAGGAACCTAAAGAAGAAAATCACCAACAAACCGAAAGAGATGTTACCTGTTTAATTAAATATCAAAATAATCTTATTAAAACTTTGATGGTTCAACAACAACAAGAACAACAACAACAACTACAACAACAACAAAATCATATCTTACATATTAAAACTAATTTAAACTCGTTAAATACTGGACTTAAAAGAAGAAAAATATCGAAGAAAAAAATTAAATACGCTAGACAGGCGAATGTTGCTCAAAATGTTGAAAATTTCGCGTATCAATCAATGATTATTCCAAATCAATTAAATGAGCAGCAAATTCAACAAAATTTAGATCAGCAAATTCAACAAAATTTAGATCAGCAACATCAACATCCATTTTTTGGAGTTAATACCGCTTTAAATAATGAAAGTATTCCTGGAAATAAACTAAATCATCCTGATTATAACTATGGTTCACAAAAGAATGTTTATTTTAATAATTTACCTTATTCCCAATGTTAAAAAATTAAATATATTACTTTTTTTTTAAAAAATTATTGTTTTATTTGCTTATTCACTGCAATAAATTTGTTTATTTTTTCAAAAAAAAATATAATAAAATGCAACCTGTTGTTTACTATTTAGGCAAACAACCTAGAATAGGATTAAGTAACGGTAATATTTATTCCTATGTTTATAAGAAGAATGCAAACGTATTATATTCAAATAGTAAAAGAAATAGAAGTAAACATCGTGCAGGACAACCAATGAAAGAATTATATTTAAGAAAATTATATCAAAAGGGAAATTTAAACAGAACTCTACCTGAAGATGATGAGGTTGTACCTTTTCTAAGAAGGCTATCTAATAATAATAATAATAATAATAATAATGATAATGTCGATTTTCAATTAGATCGAATTCAATCACCATCTTCTCAAAATCTTGATAATTTAGCTAGAAGTAATGCTCATCTACCATTTCCAGTTATTGATAATATTGATCAATATTTAGGTAGTGGTAAAAAGAGAAGCAAAAATAAAATTATTTTATTTTATAACAAAACTAATGCAAAGAAAAGAAAAAAAAATAATATAAATTATTCATTTTCAAATAAGCATAAAGCAATTTTAAGAAATTATATTAAACGATTCGCACATTCAAAATGAATTATTTTTTTTAATGTAATATAATTTATATATTGTTCAATGAGTACAGGAAGACAGTTAATAGATTTTATTGATAGGTACGATCGACTAAAATCGCATTTTGACGGAATAGTTGGTCATGATCTATCCCGTTTTCGTGAAAGAAATGAAAAAGATCTTTATAATAAGCTAACTTTTACTTTTTTAAATTTTGAAGACGATAAAATACAACATTGGATGATTCTATTTCGATATTGTCGACAAGAGTATATATTTTTTTACTTATTTGATCCAATGTGTTACCTGGTTAAAAAAATACATTTTCCTCAAAACATAATCGAGGCTTCGATGGAAAACCACGATTCAAAAACAATTCTCATTAATCCTGTCCAATTGCAGAATTTATTACATCACGAACCACCACGACGGTCTACGTCTTACTACAGATACTTTTTAGACTTGTTTTACTATTTATCTTGTTTAAAAGAACAACATGGCAACTTTCTCGCAAAAACTAAAATAATTTTTTCATATAATACGACACGCTATCAACCAAAATCATCAAACAATTGTGGAAAATATTGCTTGCTTCTCTTGCTTAAAATTTTTTATCCAAATGATGCTGATATCTTAGAACAAGACGTTTCGAATAATAAAGAATTATTTCAAATAATAATAAAATCCATTCAAAGACTTTATTTCAAAAAAAATTTGCCCTTAAACGAAGAATTAGTCAAAAAAATACAATTATGATTATTTATTTATTATACATTGTAGTTTTAATATCGATAAACATGAAAGCAGTTTTGTTAACAATTAGTGTTTAGTATTTTATCTCTCCTGCGGTAATTGCAGCTGTAACAGCTAAATCAGTAGCGATAGATTCGCCTGCTACAACTAAAACTTCTACAACAGCAGCTCCAGCTACTCCAGCACTTATACCTTTAGCAACAGCTGAGGCTATAATTATAATTGAAGTTATAATACCCATTTATTTTTTTTTTTTAATATTATCTTCTGAAAATAAAACATATGCTTTTACATGATATTCTGCCTTATAAATTAAATTAATAAGTTTTGATAAATAATATTTTACACAATGAATTTGTTTGTAGTATTTTAAATTCATTTTTTGAAATCTTGTTACTTGATCGAATATTGAATATTGATCACAAATAAGCTGTTTTTCCGTTAACAAGCACCCATAGCAAATGAAATACATTACAAGTTTTATAGTCTAATCTTTCTTCTGTCACAATTTGTGTAAAATACATAAGATCATAATCATAAAAAATACAAAATGGTT
>JAUZNK010005376.1:0-10006 GCA_035046665.1 Euphysa ruthae
CCAAAAGCTGCCAAAGTTTTCTGTTTCTTACTCATTTTTCTAAACGTCAATACAACAATACAGTGTACATGTAGATCATTTTCAATAGAATGACTTCTTTTAATTTAATTTTCAAATTCCTTGACTTTTTTCATACCCATTAAAAGAAACAAACTGTTTGCGATCATATAGATAAGATTGAAACCAATCATGTGACATGCTGGACTTTTCCATAAAATGAAGTCATATGGTATCTTTGGTGAAGTTTTGATTAATATTAAGTAATTTTTGTCAGGTAGACAAATCAACTTGACCCTCGATAGCCACTCTTTGAACTGTTAGACTGTAAATTCTCCTAAGGTTCTGATCTGGGACCTACTCTTTTTCTAATTCTCATCAATGTTTTGCCTGATAGTATTCTTTGTAGGCTTGCAAGATATACGGATGATACCACTTTGTACTCATCCTTAGGAAACACAAACTCTGCTTTTGATAAGATTGAATTGGCACCTGAATTAGAAGATAATGTCTGCGCTGTTTTAAAATAGGGGTGAGAACTGATTGGTATCACTCAGTGCTTCAAAAGCAAAGCTTCTTTTTATAAATCGCTTTAGGGAATTTCCTTCCATCTGTGCTGATGAATGGTAGTAATTTCACTGAATCTATGCAGGTTCAATTGTTAGGCCTATCATTCTCAAAACACTTTTTTTGAAATTCTTAATTGAATCTGTTGTAAAATCTGCTGCCATGAAGGTTGGATCTCTATTCTGGGTGTGGCACTTTCTTTTACCCCTGAGTATACTTTATATCTATAAGGCTACCATTCGACTGAGTATTTAATCCCATCTTTGAGTGAGAGCCTCTACTGCATGTCTTCAACTTCTTGATCAAATACAAAAACGCATAATGAATCTTGCTGGTCCTGATCTTGGTTTGAATCTTAAAGGGGTGTAAAATTTACCCATGAGCATTGCCAATTTAGATCAGTCTGTAAATAATCTGGACCATACCAATTACATAAATCATCGTCTGACCAAAAATGTTTTGTGGGCTGGTGTGGTCAGACTTTCCTGAAATAAAGTCCCAAAGGGTATCATTTGAACCCCTAACCAACATGTACCAAATATATTTCTGTGGTAGACCAATCCATTGACAGCATGAAAGACCAAATCTTGCTAATATTATGTGATGGTAACACTTGTTCAAGTTCACATGTCAACCCTCAATCTCACAACTGGGCAACAAAAAACCCTGCTGTGGCTGATTTCAACCCATATTCACGTTGCACCAATTTTTTTCCTGTGAATGGGAACATGAAAAAGCTAGTCTGACCATCATTATGTGGTAGTAGCACCTGGTCATATCAAAATATTAGTTGTGAGCCATGCTTTCATCTGAGCATACTGTAGCAATCTTAGCAACACCAAAAGTTCTTGTTTTTTTGTCAAACTTTTTTCAAACTCAAAAACTGATATGAATTTGAGATGAATTGATGAATGAAATCTGGTTCGACATGATGAAGATTAATGTTATGGGCGTAGCTGTACTGGACTGAACAAAAATGGCATGTGAGTCATCTTGACTTTTTCATTTGTGTTTTGTATTTTATGTAATATTGGTACTGATGTAGGGCAGCACTGTATATTCCACTGGCATATTCTTGCCACCTTTACTACCATTTACTACTCATCATCCTGTTCAAATAGCAGAAAAGGCTCACTTGTTTTAAATCTTGCTCGCTTTATATAGTAATTAATATTACAGGTAATATTAATTACTATATAATATATTTGTACTGATAAAGATATGCCTTATCTTATTCGAATATTTTTTCTTCCAATGAAAACAGTGTTTTGTAAGGAATAAGGCGAAAATTCAGCTCAAGGAATTTTTTTTATTACTGTCTTTTTTGTTTTCTGTTTATTTGTTTATTTTCATTTTTCAATTTTCTGTTTCTCATGAAATATACACTTATTTTGGTGTTTATCTTTTACCGCATCAGCTTATAAAAATAAGAAGGACAGCGTTCTAGTAACCTCCGTGAGCCCAATTGTCCCATAAAATTGCCATTTAAATTTACTTCTATTCATGATGCTTAAGATATTCAAGCTTAATGTGATCTTGCTTCGAGAAGACATATTGTAGAAGAGCTAGAAACTGAACTTACCTATAATTTAAGGAATGGCAGCTTCGTCACACCACAAAGTTTGTCGAAGTCAGCCAGCACTCAGATTGGTCTGGCATTTGACAATTATGAATGAAATTCTCTGTAATATCATTTACTTTTGTTTTAAAATAAAAGGTCTATGCTCAAGTGTTATTTTGAATCACCTCTGCCCTTTCCTACCTACTGCATTCTATGCATAAAAACTTAAATTTCTGAAGATATTTGTATTTAAACAAAAAGTTTAATGGCGTAATAAATATAAATATAAATATATTACTCATAAAATACAACTAATTACTTGTAAAAATAGAATAGCAACAAAGATTTTGGGTCTTGCTTTGTCTTTTTCTACAATTTTTAAGCTTTCACAGTTAGCACTGAGAGAAATCATTGAAACCATGGATCAACAGAAAATTGGATACATTTTTATTGTGGAAAAGTTGTTGCAAATCCTTCACAGTTATTTTATGTTGTTCATTTAGTGCATTAAGCATGAATGGATTAAAATCCACAAAACCCTGCATGTAATTTATTTCTTATGGAGAAATTTATCTGTTCTTTATTTTTAATGTGATAAATTTTGTGATTAGGGCCACGTATTTAATTTACAAAAGAGGTCAAATCTTGCTTATACTTAAAGTAAACTAAACAAGGTCTTGCTTAGAGTATGGTTGAGTAGAGAAAAAGTATAGGCTTTGCTTACACCAGTACAAGGCCAATGTGGCATGAATCAGACAGTGACAATGATGAAGAGTATTAAATAGATAATGCATTTTTCAAGGAGTCATTAACATGTAAATACTGTATTGTTTAATCTGGGTTTTGACAGGCGTTATTGGTCCTATGTGTGACTAATCACCCCCAGCAGGATTGCCCAGTGGTAAGATTGGGGCTTGAAATGTGAATCTGACCAGGTGTTACCACCACTTAATATTGGTCAGATTTTGTTTTTTGTGCTTCGAATGGATTGGACTATCACAGGAAATAGTTCATAGTGGTTATGGGTTCAAATGAACACTCTTGGGGTTTATTTCAGAAAGGTCTGACCATATTTTGGTAAAATGTTTTTTGTAATTGTTTAGGTTCAGGACTTTTTACACAATGAATTTCATTGATGTTGTTTATGGGTAAATTTTTTTACCCTTTGGGCTAAATTGGCATGTCAAGTTTCTAAAGCAGCTAAATCTAAAGAGCTGATGAACTTTTCTGAATTCAGTTCAGTAGAAGCTGTTTACTGTCAAAAATCACCTCCGAAAAGAAAGTATGTTTTGAAACTTTTCTTGTTCTGTGAGTTGTTTTCCTGTTCTTTGAAGTGCTTTTTATATTCTCTTGAGTAATTTTATGTTTTGTGTGGCTTAGTGTTAACAAATCCAAGTGGCTCTGGAGATTTCAGATTTTCTCATCATAATCAACTCAAACTTTTCTCTATAAACACTAATGAAAGGAATATGTAAACGCAATTACTATGTAGAGAAATCAGAAAATATCAGTTTCTATTAAAGGGATACCTTTATTAAAATTTATTTACTAGTTACCACAATGCATACCATAGCTCACCACAATGCATGCCATAGTTCACCACAATGGAATGATGTAAAAAGATTTTTATTTTCCTGAAAGCTCTTTAAATCTTCTTGAAGATTAAACAAAGCCTTATTTTTGAAATTTAATAATTTGATTATGTCCTTCCTTTGTTAAATAAAAAAAAAAATGGCTCTAGGACACCTTTAGAAATAATACACTTATCTTAAAATAACATCAAATTGTTTATCTGTTTAATCTGTTTAGTTAGCTTTCTTTAGTATCTATAATATATGTATTATTACCATATTGATTTAAAATAAGTTAATATTTTATGTTATAAAAATTGTTTTACATTTGATAGTGTAAATATTGATATTAAGATTTACCAAAGCTAACTTGTGTCTGTGTTGAAGGGAACTGTATAATATGTAAATAACAGTAATGAATTTTGTATCTTTGTTGATTAGGTTGTATTGTTGGAAGAATTTTGTTTATGCTTGCTTCATTACTTTATGAAATTTAGTTATAATCATAACATAAAATTCTTTCATTGTTATTTGGAATTCTGAGCCTTGCCTTAGGTTCTTTCAGGTATGAGAGGAAATTTGAAAATATTCACCAGCACTTTATATTCACTACTAGAACGCCAGGGTTAAATTTAATAGGGTGTTAGTTTTTAGTATTTCTATTTCAATAAATTCTAATGTAGCATAATATGTACGTATGTGCATTCGTGTGTGCTTGTGTGTGTGTATACGTGTGCATGCATGCATTTGTATGTATGTAACCACATTTATTTTTCCCGAATATAAAACAATAAGTGCTGCACAATGAGTCAGGAATGACTCAACATTAACAAAATAATGAACTTATTCAATACCAGCTTAAAAAATTTAGTGATTTTTTTTAATCATACATGCTTTTTTATTAACAAAATAAATAACAAGTGATAACTGTGAAATTTGTTATTAAAATTTATTGTTAAAAATTATCAATTTATTATTAATTTGTGGAAATTTATTACCTGATAAACATCAAGCATTGGAGAAAAAAATAAACACTGAGGGGAAAACATTTTTATTAATTTTATATACTACTTGAATATAAATATAAAAATAGTAAGTAAATAATAATAATGAATAAATTTTTTTAATTCTATGCATAATTATTGAGCGAAAAAAATATTTTAGATATTTACCAAATTAAATCACTAATTAAATACCAAACACAGTTAATTTTAAATTATATGCACCTGCTGTTAGTGAACTATGAATTAAAACTCGCCAAGCCGTCCAGAGCGTTTAAGGGAAAAATCAATATTTTTCGGGTCACTGACAGCACCTCGCAGGATTGAATAAGTTAATGACCGTATTTGTAAAGTGGTGAAAGACTTGAATCCTGGGTAAAGGATGATATTGATGGTATTGTACCTTATCTTAAAATTGATTCTTTTTAAGAAGCAATTTTAGGGCCTTTTAGCTTAACTCTATTGCTTCAAAAATGTTTTAGAGAAATCATTAATGGTGTATTTTTGAAGTAAAAGATGTTTTATAATTCAGTCAAAATGGTATCTGTCTACAAAGATAAAGAAATTCATGAATCAATAATTGTGCAAGATTGATGTTTTGACCTGGTTGTGATACGTTGTCTCTATTATCATGAGGCATCACTTTAGCTTTCTATCAGCAGTACCCATATTTATAATACTTACTTAAATTTTTTTGGATAAAAGTATTTCATTTCATTGTTCTTATAGTTCTTTTAATAAATGACATGTTTCACTTGTTTGTTATCACAATTTGTTTATTTACTTTAATAAATCAACAATGTCAGTTTATTTACCTATGCTAACTACTCATGACAAATAGACAGTTATATATGTTATAAAATTGTTACATAATGTTTCATGGCAATAATGACAAGCAATGCTTTCAATGATTGAGTGTTTTTTTTTTTTTTTTTTTTTTGGTTTTAAAAAGATAGACAACTACAATATTCCGTATGGATTACCAACCATCCAATTATATTTATTAATGGCAGTGTAGCCATTGCCATAGTCAATTAGATTAGATATATATTAGATATTAAATATAAAATCTGTAAAGGAAATTAAAATTTCAAAAAATGACTTGTTGATAATAAAACTTTATATTTGAATTTGCAAGTCAGCAAGGGGAAAGAGGGTTTTCTTGAAAGGGGACGAGGTCGTTATATTTAAAGATTAAGTAGAAATTTTTGACCTAACATGAATAGGTCTTAATTGGTAGTCCGTTTCATAGTTATTCATCCATACAAGATTAATAATTATCATATTTAAATCACAGGATATTCATTATGAAAATAAGATACAGGCAAATGATATAGCTATAATTATATTATAATTAATAATTGTAATTATGTAAATTCTTCGATGAGTTTTCAAGAAAATTATGTCAAGTTATCAATAAAACTATAAATTTTTTACTCTTGTGAAAATGTATGGTTTTATACTAACTACATAAATTAATCAAATTAATAGTTCTATTGTATTACTTTGAATTGAGTTTTTTGAATTTTTTTTTTTTCAAGCTGATTTCAAATGGAATGATCATAATCTTGTTATACTATAAATAATTTATTTTATGTATTTTTAAAATTATAAACATGTTTGAAAAGCATTTGAACAAGATGCTTTAGAGACCAGAAATTCAACATTAGCTATGCTTAGTTCCATAGCAATTGTCGCATAGTGTCTATGTTTAGTTCCATAGCACTTGTGGCATAGTGTCTATGTATATTATAGATATTAAGGCAACAATATTTTAGGCGACAATAAATTGATAGTTAGCATTTATACACAATACAAGTAATGTTAGTATTGGATATAGCAAATGAAATGCATGATGGTATGATGTATGTATGTCTCTTCTTCTTATGCAGTTTTACATCCTTTTTTGATGCTAGCATTGTTAGACTATGTATGTATTTTTGCATATATGTATGTGTGTATGTATGTGATTTGATGTGATATGTGATGTGATGCAATGTAATACATATATGCATGTGTGTCTGTGTGTGTGTGTGTGTGTCTGTGTTTAATATATAATGTGATTGGGCATGCCTTTTTAGCACTAAAGTGAATATGTTAATTTTTGGGTGATGTATCCTTAAAATATTGTAGCAAAACTGGCTATCAGTTTTAAGCTATTTTTAAGTAAAAGTATCCCATTTTGATTTTACCTGTTTTTCCCTGACCAATGAAAGTTGTGCTATGAACAAAAGTATTTTGATGGTAAAACCTTCACTTTGTTAAATAATTTTGTTTTACATTTTTTTAAATTACATTTTCTTGTGAAAATGAAGTGTTTATCAAAAAAAAATTGGTGGATAAGTTAACGACAAGATGGCACTTCAATGCTGAATTAATCCCATTTTTTCATCCTTTAAATACTCTTTAATTCAACTGATGGTGTATGCATTTATGGTGTATGCATTGATGGTGTGTGTATTTATAGTGTATACAGTGATGGTGTATGCATTGATGGTGTTTGCAGTGATGCTGTATGCATTTATGGTGTATGCATTGATGGTGTATGCATTGATAGTGTATGCATTTATGGTGTATGTATTGGTGGTGTATGCATTGATGGTGTATCAATTGATAGTGTGTACATTTATGGTGTAGCATTGAGCCATATTAAAAATATTTTTACTTATGAATTAAAGATTGATTATAATTTTAAGTATTTATTTCAGTTTTATTGATTAAATTTTAACCACATTTAACACTCAAAAATTTCTTGAAATAGTTGTTTTCTGGTTGAACTGCATTTTTTGAATCAAGGTGATTAATTATAAGAACTTGTTCTGGAAGTTTAGTTAGTTTCATAATCAAGTTTGGTTTATGTTGAATTCTTTCTAAATAATATGTCTGGTATGCAGCTTTCTATTCTATTCAGCTGCACATTATCTCCATTTATTAAGTTTGGCTGAAACAAGCTAGCTGAAGAAAAATTCATTTTTCCTGTTTTTTTTATTTTTCTTATTTTGTTTTTATTGTTTTTATTTCTTTGCACATCTTTATGAATTCACAAATTTTTCATTCTTCAGTAAAACCAACTTATCAGTGATGGTGAATTTTTCAAAAAGAAAACAAAAGCATATTTAGCATATTTAAGACTACAATGGGACTATCTCCGAATAAATATAATTGAATTTGCTTCATTTTAAAAGATTTCATGTTTTACTTCATTAATTATTTATAGAATATTAAATTTATTGTTTTCTTGCAAATTTGCACAGATTATTTCTTTATGAAGATTTTGAATGTTTCTTTGAAATGATATAACATTTTTTATGCAATAGTGTGCTTCTAATTATACTAAAGTATAAGTATTATAGTAAAGTGCTGTTTTTGTTTTTGATAGAACTTTTTTACTTGAAATGGCTTCAGTAATTATAAATTATAAATTTAATCCTGAATTATTTTAGATTTTTTAATTGTAATTTTTAAAAATCAAATCAAGTGAAGCTCAGTTAATTTTGAAAAAATGCTGTACAATATATTTTGAAGGATGCTGTACATGCTACCTTAACAAATTTTGAAGGGTGGTGTACAAGCTACATTAATATATTTTAATCTTTTGATTTGTGTTAATTTCTTTTACAAAAATTTTTAATTCTTCCATTTTTTTTGTCTGTTAGGTAACAAACTTTTATCTAATAATCCATATAGATTTTTTGTGAGCTTTTGATTATCTAAAAATTCGAGAATGCATTGTTATATAATAGAAGTTTTGAAGTTTATTTATATCCCTTGCTATGAAAAATGGGTGTTAAACCAAGTACGATGATGAAGGTAATGATGATGGCTTACATAGTTTCAGGGTTATAAAAAATTGAATATGGAATTTTTCTGGTAAGCTTTTACCTTCTAATATTGCCTCTGAAGGATTTTAACCTGAAGTTTGAGTTATTAGTGATGTATGTGATATTATATATATTATGTGATATTAGTTTCGTATTTAAATTAATAATTTTCATTATTTGTTATTTTTTATAGATCAGCCTTATTAAAATGAGTTTTTAGGATGATAATTATAATTGAAGAAAGATAATGGACAAGCTACTATCATTTCTTCCTTGCTTTGAAGACAAAAAACATGGTAAGAGCTATATTGGTTAAATATTTTGTCTCGCTTAAACAAACATGGTATAAGCTATATTGGTTAAATATTTTGTCTCACTTAAAAAAATAACTAGCTTCTCATTAGTTTTAAAAAAACAAAATTTTAAAACTATTTGCTATGGCCTTCTATCCAACCTTGGTTTTAGCACCACCTCCAGCAGCCCTTTGCTATTTGTTGGAGTACTCATATTGGGAATTTCATTTGGTTTGTGCACGCAATAACGGTTTTATGAGTTTGGTGCAGTCCGTCAGTTTTCGATGTTCACTCTATAAGTTATATCATTCAACATATTGGACAAAATACAATTCTTCTATTAAAGGAAAAGAACTGATATTCACGTGTACTGTTAATGTTTAAGGGGTATGTGCAATGTATAATGTGTAATTTTAACAATTTCAATAAAAAAAGAATATGAGTGGGTGAAAAATTGAATAAAGAAGTTATGAGAAGATCAAGGCAAAAAAGTAGCTATACATGAACAAAAAATTTTGGATAGGGTTATTGTTTGGTATATATATAGTGTTCGATAGGTAAGTTGATGTTTTACATGGTTAAACCAGCGAAAAGCCCATGGCTTTATTTCGTACTAGGCCACAGGTTATAATCATAACCACCCCTTAGTTACTCAGATTTTGATACCCACTTATCAACATAATTGTTATGAAGGAGTGTTGTGTCAGCACTACTGCTGTTGATATTAAGACTACATAGCTTAGTGATTAGTCTATTCATTAGTGAATAGTTCTACAAAAAAAGTATTTCTAAAATCTCACTTTAGCAAAGGTAAAGACTTATGCTTTAAACCATTTAGACAAAAAGCGCTAGGTTGCTGTCCTTATCCACATACCTTATATACCCACATACCAATAATACCCTGGAGTTTTTTTATTTTTGCTGTTTAATTCCATTATTTGCTACTCTTTATTTCTTAGATTAATAGTCGAAAATTTTAGCTCAACTTCTGTTCCACCAGTAGCTGATTGAGCTTTTAGTTTGGAAAGTTTGGCTTAATGCTGAACAGATTTAACAGATTCTTGAAAAATTCAGTATTCCAAGTATTAGTAGCATATTAATAGTGTACAGACGTAACCATAGTAACTAGACAGGTCGAATAGTTATTTTGATTTGAGATATAAGGTTCTAAATTTAAATTTTTAATGGGTAGTTG
>JAUZNK010005377.1:0-10005 GCA_035046665.1 Euphysa ruthae
GTAAAAGAACTGGATATTGAGTAGGTAAGGAAACACACCACACTGCTTCAAGTATACTGGTTTGGAGCACAACAATTTAAATAAATATGTTGGAAAATTTGCTACCAAGACCTTAGTTATCTTTTAACTTAATCCATTAATGAGAAACATGACACTAATAGACAATGACTTATTAAAAAAATTTAAAATTTCTTAAAAAATTCTAATGACTTCATTGATTTTTGCCAACATAATTAGATCTTTTAAAAAAATAAATTTTGTTTATAATTTTAATAAGCATTTGCATTTGCACTGACGGTATAGCAGTTGAAAAAAATTTTTTATTCAAACACAAGAATTAAAATAAGAACCTTGACCATGGTTTCTCAAAAAATTTTGGCACAGAAAACAAATTTCAAAAACCTATAAGCATGAAAAGCATTAATTAAATTACATTACTGTTTATGAATTACAGCCCAAATTATACTGTTATTAATTAATGAACTATGTTATTAATTGCTTTCAATGCATAGTTGATTTTTTTTAATTATTATATTTTTGGTAAATAACTTGTTCTCCATTTTTTAAATTTGAGTTGTGTTTTCTTCCAGTGATCGTATACTACTAGCCAGTGAATAGTTTTCTTTATGTCATCAACACCAGTAGCTTTATTTTCTGTTATTAAACCATTATTAATTTCAAGGCATTTTGGCAAGACAGGTTCAGATTTTGTTTTACCCGTTATTTCTTTCATAATACTCCATGTTTTCTTGAAAATATTATTATGTTTTTTAGTAAAGATGAATAGTACATATTTATAGAGCGTTTTTTCAGTCTTTCAAAATGATTGTTGTATTCTTAATAGATTTCTTATTCATTATTTACAACTTATTTTTGATGATTTTTTTCACTAAAACAGAAAGACCTTAGATTCCAGAAAGCCTTTATTGTATCTTAGAGGAAAAGAGCTATGAAAACTATTGTATTTGGTATTTATATCGTTATAAAAATTTTCCAAATTCTACCTAAAATTAAAATTGTTTCTCATGCTAAAAATTTTTTTATTTTGTTTTGTCAATGGCAAAGAATGCTTTAGCTTGAAAAAAATTGGAAAATGATCAGTTATACTTTATTTGATAATTCCTTTGTTCAACGTATGAAAATATTTTTTTGTCAAAATATTATCAATTTAGGCTGCAGATGGGTTAGTTACACAAAATCTTTAACTTTAGTTTATATGTTGTGATTTTTAAAATTGAAAGTCACCTAGAATAAAAAAACTTATTTTCCTTATCAGCCAGAAAAAATTTCCAAATAAAAAATAAAATATAAAATAGGTTACTTAAGTATTTGGTTTCCCCTAATAGAGGGCTGTAACAACAAGAGATAAATAAACTCTTAGATTTTTTGATGTCAATTTCAATAGTTCCTAATTCTTTATGCATTTACTAGAAGAGAAATTTATTCAAAGAATTTATATATATAATGTGATTTCTAATGTAAATAATCACGCTGACTGATTTTTAGATTTACTATAAATGAATGGTCTCACAATTTGGAATATGAAAATTGGAGTTTGATTTAAAATCATGTTTCAGTTATAATGAAAGATTAATTATAATTATGAATATGTTTCATTTAAGCAGATGATATCAAAGCAAATACCACAAGTATCAATTTTAAAATCATTAAAAATTTGTTCAAGCTCCTAAGATGTTTTGTAGACAGACAGACTACTCTCATTATCATAATTTTTGAAAGAGATGTCATTAAAATAGTTTTTACCAGGGTCTCCTTCATCATGAAAGAGTGATTCGTGACTAAAAAATGGACTTATACTGAATTTTCAAAACGAAAAAAATTCCCAAACAAGCAGAAATAATGCTTTATCAGAGCCAGGACAGAGCTTCTCAAGAAAAATCAAAAATTTTAACTGGATGATTTTGCTTTCTGTAATTTTCATCATCAAGGTAACCAATGCTATACATTGCATTTTTGTCTGTTTGATAATAAATTTTATCTACACATATTTGATAGTTTTTAGCTTTGTCTGTGTGTTAGGAGCATCAACCCTCTGAATTAGGAGTAAACTAGGTCGACCTCATCAGCAATAAGGTCGACATTAGGTCTGCAATTTTTAACAGAAAAAGATTTTTTTTTTTTAATGTTAGAACACTTTGTTCATAAATAAGAAGTGAAAAGGAAAACAAAAATTATTAACTCACTATATTTTGAAAATATAATACTCTCCTGTTTTTTTAATTTCTGCACACATATTATAGTGAAAACAAATGCATAATAAAAAAAAACAATTATAAAAAAAATAATTTTAATAACTTTAAATAATTTTTACACAACGCACTTTAAAACTAAATTATTGATGTTATACTTTTGAATACTGTGTTGATTGACTGCATACAGAGTGTTTCAATGTTATGTGGTTAATACAATTATAAATTAATTAACCACAAAATAATTTAAATGTGGAAATGCAAATGTATATAGGTCTGAAATTGAAAGCACTCTTTAGTTCCATCTATCATTTTATAACATAGAGTATAACATCCTTTGAAGTATGATTTTTTTTTTCTACAATTTAATTATAGTAAAACAGTTTACAATTTACTTCTTCTGTACTGTGTGAAAAATTCAACAAATAAATGAATAAATGCACTATGAGTACTTAACTGTTTCACATGTATTACAAAATCTAAAACTAATTTTAAAAATTAGTTTTGTTTTTTCTTTCGCATTCATAAATAATTTATTTTTTGCCACCAATATAAGTGAAAACATCTTTTGCACAAAAGCCTGGCTGAAATATAACTTATCAGTGCAAGTGAAATTTACTCAAAAGTGTATCAAAGAATGGTGGGAAAAATTTTGCTGAACTAGATTTGTTAATGATTCAAGCCAAACTTAATTCAGAGGGTTGGAGCATGCTCACAAGAATTAATGAATTTATGCATTTGGTTAAAATAACTATTAAAATAATACTTGTTGATAGGCTCCACAATACCATTAGCGCTGGATCCCAAACCTTCACCTTCTTTCCAACCGGCTTTCTGTAGCATTTTAAAACCAATGTTGTCTTCTTGAATCTTATATTTAGCATAATCGGAAAAATCTGCATCACGACCTTCTTTAACAGCTTTTACTTTTTCAAGAAACTTTTCTAGTTCATCAGGAGGGATGAAATCTGATAAATGATGCTTTCCAGCAGCATTTTCTGTGAGATCTTTCGCCCATTCTGACAGTAAGAAAGATAACAAAAAATAACTTAGAATTTCAGTTACAAAGGACAAAAACTACAAACAAAAATTTATAAAAAAAGTCACCCTTCTTCAACTACTGTTTGACTTAATAACAGAAAAAACGACAGTGCTTAAACACTGGGCTAGAGATAAATGAATTAATACTGAGATACTTATTTCTAAACTTATACTATAAAGCTTATCAATTTAAGGAGTGTTTCTTTGAGAAGGGTTTATATTCAAAAGGGACATTGAAAATTAATTTTTAGTAAAAAAATATACATTAAAAATTTCACCATTCATGTCAGTTTAATTATTTCTATGCCTATTTGAGCGTATTAAAAAATTTTCTGCTTACTCAAGAAATTAATGTAATGGATTCCTTTTATTCAGTTTATAATAAATACCCCTCTCCAAACTATAAGTTTGAAGCAATGGAATCTTCTTCAAGGCAATACATTTGAAGGCCTTTGGATATATAGATATATTCAATGAAATTTAAGCAAATTTAAGTATAGTAAGCAGTAAACTCTCAGATTATAATCACAAAACCCTAATACTCGAAATATATTTATCATTATATAAAATTTTTCATTTTTTTTTAATAAGGTTCTTTTTGCACTATCAATTTTGGCAAAGTTTTTTGATTTAAAAAAAAAAATTCTTTGAGTATACTAGTTTAAGCTAAAAAAAAAATTTCAAAAAGCTAGCAATATTAAAATTTTCTTTCATCAATAAAAAAATCTCAGCAAAATCAAAAATTAGTTTTTGGTCCTCAATGACCAACTACTTCAAACAAAAAAAGTTTTTGGTCCTCAATGACCAACTATTTCAAATAAAACAAGTTTTTGGTCCTCAATGACCAAGTACTTCAAATAAAACAAGTTTTTGGTCCTCAATGACCAACTATTTCAAATAAAACAAGTTTTTGGTCCTCAATGACCAACTATTTCAAATAAAACAAGTTTTTGGAGAAATTAACTAAAATACAAAATTTTGCAAGAAAATTTTTCTAACCGTACTTCAGAACTAAAGTACTTAGCAGTCCACTACTAAGAAAAATTAGCTTTAGGCAAATGGCCAAATAGTCCACTAATTCTAAGGTTAAAAAAATTTATTCAAAACTTGACAAGCCATTACTTTTTCACAAAATCCATAACAGTCATTTTACGTAAATCTAATATAAAACAATTTTTCAAAATTAATAAGCCAAATTTGAGAAAATCTGGCTGTAGGCTTATAGATGCACACATGAATTAACATGCATTAAAAAAGGTATGTATCTTATGTCTTTTTCTTTTTTCAAAGCAAAATGCTGCCAAAATCGTATCTGAAATTATTATGAAAAAAAAAAGATCAATATCTTTTGATAGCTGAGGTTAGAGATAAGTAATCAATTGGCCTTACCTAATGTTTTCATCATTTCTTGGTGCCTTTTTTTGTGCTCCCATGTTCCATTTTCATTATCTTCATCAGAATCGTATTCATACTTGGGTTTATCTGATTGACGTTTCTTTGATACCTCCATAGCTAGTGTCACCTGTTCTTGTATCACCTTCTCATATATTGCATTCATCTAAATCAAATCAAAGATAATAATGTCATTTCAGATAATATCACCATTTGATGATATATATCACTGACTCATTTGTAAACAAATAGCAGAACATTCAATTTTTCTGTCAAAAAGCTAAGTCTAAGCGCTAAGCAGCTATTGGACACCCTGCTATTTGCTAAAAAATGATAATGCATTTTAAAAATTAACAAATTTACCAAGAAAAAATAAATAAACAAACACAAACATTTGAGATACTTGTAAAAAGTAAACTAAAATCATGTTTTTTAAAAAAAAGTAATGTTGTATATTTATAAAATTGTATTTTATAAAAAGTAATTATATGGTTAATTATGACTGTAAACATCTAAAATAAAAATTTAATGTGGTTGTTTACATTTTTTATGAAAACTTTAACATTCCTTGTAAATTTCTTTCACATAACTGTTATTTTCAGGTGCTCGTAAACATTTATCTAACATTTATTGCCCCAAAACAGGAAGTTTCCTGAAAAATATAGTTGTCACTGTTCATCATTAATGGTCCCCTATCATCATATAAAGTTTCAGAATAATATAATAATAAACTGTTTCCAAGAAACTTTATAAAATGTCAATTTTAGGCCACATTTAGGCCTATTACCCTTAATCGGAAAGGCTGACAGACGAAAGGACTGACAGACAGACATATGGAAGGACTGACGGATGGACAGGACTGACGGACGGACAGACTGAAAGACAGAAGGAATGACGGACAGAAGGACAGAGGTGAATTTATAGGACCCCATCCAACAAATCAGGGTCCAATAAGTGTAGCTTCACTGACTTCTCTAAATTTAAATATTACCTAATAACTTAACCCTTGTTAATAAAAAATTTCATTACTGCAATAAATATTCAAAGCCCTTCCTTAAAAAGTAAAAGCTCACTTAAAGTCTATCTTAAGGAAAATAAGCACTGTGAAAATAATTATTTTTGCCTAGTTTAACCAGATTTTAGCAAAATAAATCTACAAGAAAATCTGGCACAAACTATTTATTTCTTATATACACATCTAACTGCAAGCAAAAAATTTAAAAAAAAGCTATCGAGTAGAACCAGAAAGAAAAAGTCTTACGCTTCTGCCAATTTAATAAAAAAAGTCTTCAAAAAAAGTTCTTCTTTGACTAAAGAAATGCCTCTTGTCATTTCAGTGTAAATGATCAAGAAGACCTAATCAGTAAAAAACATTTTTTTTTTCCATATAAATTCATTAAATAAATTATATTTGTCCGGCTGGAAAAAAACCTGATACAAAAATAATCATCTAAATAACTTGCCAAAAAATTCAGAAAAAACTTAAAATTCTACTAGTAGATAATTCTTACAGAATTTTTAATTAAAGTTGATATGAAATCACTCTATATTCTTTGTCTTAAAATGACCTTATCTCTCGCTAAATAAAATATTAAATAAATACAAATCAATTTGATTGCCTCATAGGTGACCTTCGACCTTTGGTTTGAGAACCAGTGCTCAAGCCAAATAGATACAATCACCAAATTTATTTATATTACGTATTTGATAATTTAAATAAAACTATACTTTACTAATTTTTAAAGTACAAAATGGGGCATGTTGATCAACATCATGTTGATAAACCAAATACTTACATACCATTTTCTGTTCCTCTATAGCCTTTTGCTTTTTCTTGACTTCTTCTGACAGTATTTCTGGAACAGCGGTACGGCCTATCAAGGCAGCTGCTTTTGCACGAACCAAGGCTTTAGCTTTCTCAAACTCAGCTAAAGGGTCTATATGTGCTGCTGGAGCAGCTACTGTGGATATTGCAGAAGAGGAGGGAAGAGGAGAGCTTGATGAACTTACAGAGGATGCATCCCAATGTCGTTTTCTACTTTCACCTTGCTCATCTTTATATTTTTGAAGCTGAATCCTATAGAATTTGTATAGTTGGTGAGTAGGATCAAACAGGAAACTATAATAAAATAAAAAAATACGCTTTTCGTTGACAGTACATTCTTCAAAAATAGTTCACTAATCAATGATATAAAATTACTTAAGTACTGCGGAAACATAGCACTCGCACAAATACCAACCAATACAAACCGTTTAAACAATTTAAATATCAGAGCTGAAAAAGTAATCACAGACTATTCATCTTCAACTTTTAAAGCTGCTAACACAATTGATAACAATCTTGTGTCATAAATTTGACGAAAATTTTGACGGATATTTTGAAACTTTAAGCAACAACACAAAAAACAAAGGAACAAGTATAAAATTCCTAAAATAAAACTGTAATTTGGGAATAAGAGTTTCAAGTTCATGGGTGCAGTCGCCTTCAACCAACTTCCTTTGTCACAGCCAGTTACATGACAAAAAATTTAATACTATTTCAAACAGATATTTCGTAAATGATTTATAGCAGCATCTTTTACAGTTTTATAGTTTTTAACAAGACCCTAATGAACTTGTTAAATGGAATATGCTAAAAGATCTAATAAAACGCAGAACACCAGTAAGTACAAAGAATGAAATAACAAGGAAAATACACAAATATTATATTCAAATATACAACTAAAATATTTTATATTTTTCTATTGCATAGAATCTACATTTCTACATTGAACAAAAATGATAAGGACAAAGAGAGACCAATTGTAATCTTGGAATTCTATTCTAATAATTTTTTATTTATTTTTATTTATGATTTTATTAATTTTACTAAAATTTTTTATCATTTCAAATAATATTATTGTTATTAAATCTTTCATTATTATTATTAATGTTATTTTTACTTATTTATTATTTTTTTAACTATTATTATTATTTCCCCCAATTAAATATCTTTGGCAGGCACCACCAATTGTTGCGTTTTTTTTTTTGTTTGTTTTTTTTTTTCATTTTCTTTCATATATTTTCATAAAGTTTTCATTTTACTATACAACATTTCTTCTAAAGATTTTTTGTCCTACTAACTAGGTGCCCACACTTTTCTAGTAAAATCAAAGCAGTAAAAATTAAAAGTCTCCTTTAAAGAGAAACTGGTGCATGTTTCATAAAATTGACAACACGCATTTAATTTAAATTTTTTATGTTAATAAAATTTTTAATAATTTAATAGTGTAATAAACATAAAAGCAACTTTAAGCAAGTAAAAATGATTTACAAGTACAATTACAATAATTCTAATAAGCGCTCCTGACGCTTAACAAACATGACTTCCTTAGTTTTACCATAATAAACTAAACTAACTTGGTTAAAAATTAAGAAATATTCATAGTAAGTTTTAAATAAACCATTATTGTAAATTTTTTGCTTCTTATAATACTTATTCGCTTATAAAATTTCTGGAATTTGAGTGCTTATTAAAAAATATACTGCAGCTATAGAAAAAATTATATTGCATTTGTTAATTCATTACCTGTATCTAGAATCATGCTGGTGTTCTATTCTTAGCTTAACTTCAACTTGCGTACCTTCAGATGCCACTCTTTTTGCCAAGCTCTGTGCTAACTCATAATCACTAGATATGCATTCCTTTGCTAAATAAGAACTCATACAGGCCTTTCATCTTGTTCAAACTAGCAAGAGCTGCTTCAAAAAATAGAATGGGAAGCAAAAAATAAAACATTTGGCAAATAACAAGCAAATGACTTTTATTTTAAAATGTAACTAAATCAGGGCATTTACTAGAACTTCTGAATCAAAAGACTCCCTGATCTCTTGACTTTCCCAGACACCTTAAATTCTCTTTTAAATTCCACTTTTGAAAAATTGTAATATTCATTGAAAAATAAGGCAAAACTTCAGTACAAACCATCCTCTAAAGCTTGGACAATACACTGAAAAATCTTAAGTTTGCCAGATAATACACACACTCCCTTTGTCTTCATATGGAAATGATGGTGTGTCTGCTTTAAATGAGGGAAAGAATTCTTTAATTCTTAATAACTTGAATATTCTCCAAGTCTCACCAGCCTCAATAAACGAAAACTATTCTGGAGTAAGATTTGCAATATATACCTTACCTTCTTCTTTGAATATTGAAGCAAGCTTAGCAGGTTGGTAGATGCTCTTTTTTGTGGTTGCCACTGTTGTACTAGATTTAGGTTTAGTTGATTGATAGATACTTTCCGTGCTTGTCACAGCTATGTTGGATTCTGCCTTATGAGGTTGGTAGGAGCTTTTAGCTGTTGTGCTGGTTTCTTGTTTTACTTCAAATTTTGTGTCACACTCCTTATCCGGTCTTTTACTAAAACATGGAAAGCAAAGAAGAGTTTCAACAGAGATTTTTAAGTTCTAAACCTGCAGCTTAATATAGTAAGATATTTTTGTACTTTTTATTCCCGCCAGTCAAGACTTTCAAAAAGTAACATTTTCACTAAATGATTTAGTGTAAATTTATCGAAAAAATCAAGAAAATATCAATTTTCGGGCACATTTGGGCATTTCCTAACGATAAACTTTTAGATGGCTTAAATCATCAGAAATGAAATTTTGTAGCCAAAAATTTAAAAAAAATCAAAACATTAAGATTTGCAAATCATAGACGATTATTTAGAGCATTTTTGAACAACATTGCTGCGCCTGAAAAAATTTCAAGATAACTTATCAACTTAAATTACCTGAGCGAAAGTTCTAACATTTCTCTAAAATTTTTCAAGATTTACAACAAGATGTCCACAAGTCCACATGCAATCATGTTATTCGACATTTCTACATTATCAGCTATAACATTTCAAAAATTTAACACAAAATTCAATCTACAGATTCAGAACAAATGGAGTACTGCCTAAAAATCAAAGTGGCACTGCATATTGGGTGAGTTAATACAAAAAACAAGCAAGTATTTCATTATGATATAAGTTTTAATAATTAATTTCATTGTACTCTTATTTGTTTATTATAATATCTATTCTCATTTTCCTGTTATTTCCATTTCTGTCTTTAAGAATTTATATTGGCAACTACCATACTGACAACAACTAATATACAGTTAACAAAATACTTATACATATTTTAGATGTATATAGATACATATAGGTGTTTATAAATGATAAATAAGCCTTAGTGGATACCTTGAAACTTATCAGTAAAATTTTTAGTCAATTTGTGCTCTTAAGATCTTTTGGAAATTAGTACAAGGGTATTTCCACATCAAATCAAACGAAACTTCAAATAGATTGTACCATTTATCCTCAAATTTCTTTTATTT
>JAUZNK010005378.1:0-10005 GCA_035046665.1 Euphysa ruthae
TATACATTATTTCTATATATATATATATATATATATATATATATTATATTTCTAATTATTAAATATGAAAAAATAAAATTTATAATAGGCCAATGTGTTTTTAAAGTATTGTGTAACTTGGAGTGCTTTAGGAACTTTTTACTACCATTTTTTTTTTTATACAGAGATATTTATATATTTTAGAAAGTTCTTTAGGGAAATGATTATTCAGAGTTCTAATGAAAAAGCCCTAATGAAAAATTGCAGCAAACAAAAATGAAAAAAAGTGTTAAATCTTTACTTCTTTGCAAAAGCGTAGTGAGCTTTGCAGCTGGAGCTCATTTGGCATTAACACGGAAAGTTCTCTATAGCAAGAATGTTTTTTTTTTTACTGACATTGCAAAAAATTTGTGCCTAAATTTGTACGTTTTTTTCATATTTTGTCTTTCCTCCACATTTCTTTATTAATAATATTTGAACAGTAGTGAATAATTCAATTGAGACAAGTTATAAAGTCAAAAACAAATCAAAATGAATTTCAATACTGTCGAGAGAAAATTTTATTTAAACTTTAAGTAAAAGAGTTATAAAAATTCCATTCAAATTTTCTTTAAGATCTATTGTTTTCATATTTAACTTTGTGTCTGATAGTGGGTGTTTAATGAAAAGTAAGTTAAATCAAATTATAATCAATTACAATTATAATCATAATTGTAATCAAAAACAAAATTTTTTATTTTACTATATGTCCATGATATATGTATACCATATCTATTCTTACAATAGACCAAAACCAAATCAAAATTAATTTCAATACTTTTGACAGAGAATTTATTTCTATTTACACCTTTAATGTATATTAATCACTTGTAGCGTAAAAAAATTTTATGTTTGTTGAATTCTGTCGCAGTTTTCTTCTATCAAAAATTACCAATATGTTTTTTTAAAACATAAATTTTCATATCTTATATTTCTTGCAAATATTGACTGTTATAAACACATACTGCTTGCAAGAAAAGTTTTCCATACTCTGATTTATCGGTTTTTTTGACCTTGAAGCTTTCCGACATCTTGGTAAAGGCATGGTGAATCATCCATTCATTGCACTGCTAAGCTTAAAGGGGCCAATCCCATTCCAGTGAAATTTCAAAAGTCTATATGTTAGAAAACAGAATGACCTTTAAATATAATGACACTAGCTTCCAAGTTTAAGTAACAATCACGGAATTTTCTTTTCGTAGTCTTGTAAAAGTATAGTACCATATCAAGCTTTTACATCATTTTTCAAAGGCATCAGGAAATTTTTTTACTTCCACAACATTGACATAATGATCAGACATTCTTCAAAAGTTTTCGACAATCATTGCCTTCAAAGGCCCTGGAATTTTAAGCAGCTCTTCGTTGTTTCTGCATACTTTCTCCATTGCGTTACGTGTGAGGAAACATCTAGGTTAAACACACCAAAAACCTAGACTACTAAAAAGGTCTTTAGCCGGCAATATTTGTATAAAACAGTTGTCATTTGTAATATCAGAAAATGAGAAATTATTAAATTCAGAAAAAAACATTTAAAAAAACATGAACAATTCTTATCAAGTTAAAATATTATCATAAATAAATTTAAATCAAAATTCAAAAATTCCAGAGAAAGTCTGGTAAATGTTTGAAAACTGTCATAAATTCTATTTAAAGATTAAAAGATATAATTTAAATTCAGCTGGTATAACTTTTAAAAATGTATAAATAGTACTATAAATAATAATAAAACAAGTATAAATATCTTATAAATCTAAAAATGTCAATAAAAATAACAAAAAATCTTGTTTAAAATATTTATTTTTGGAAATAAAAAAACTTTTTTTCAATTTTTAAATAATTCCGGTTCTCATAAAATCAAACCACATCTTTGAAGTTATCTAAAACCTAAAAACATGTTACATCTTAATACTACTTCTTTTCTGCTCTATTCACTTATTTAAAAAGTAAACAAAAAAAAGTAAAAATTTTTCTGCTTCGGTAATTTTTCATTAAGGCAAATAAAATAATGATTTCCTTAAAATAGCTAAGATTTTCTTCCCAAAAATATGGATATCCCTATATTAGAGTGTTTTTCTGCCTCTTACTTAAACTTATTAAAATATTTTAAAATTCCCGAAATTTAAACAAGCCTTTAAAAAAAAATCAGTGCAATAGTAAACTTTTTATTTATTTTTTTTTTATATTTTGAAGGTAGAAAGGCTGTATGTATTAATAAACAAATCTCTGGTGGTATTTTTGCTGTAAATATGGCTGTTGAACGAAACGTCACAATTTGAATAAATACTGATTTCAGTACTTAGTTTCATCGAAGGTCCTGATGCAAAACTTCATTATACTTTATCAAAATGTAGAAATCATAACTTTTTCCGTCTAACCCATGTTAGCATGAAAAATGGGCGTAAAACTATATAAGAAGAGAAAAAACTCCATTCCTATACTGGCAGCTTATAGCAATAAATAAAAACACTTGATTTTTACAGATATTTGTTGAAATATATACCTGTAAAATCCTAGTGTTTATTCAAAAATACATGATATTCCGATAAAAATAAAACAATGGTTAGTAACTTAAAGATGAAACTGGCTAGGGAAAAAGAAGAAAAGTTTTGTAGAATAAAAATCAAAATAGCTTGAAATATGATGGGAAAGAATCAAAGAAGGCAAAAAGGGTCAAAGCTAGTGTTGTAAAAATTAACACTACACATGATTATTACAAATCTTGTCTCTTTGAAAATAAAGATGAAATCATAAAAATACATAATACTATAAGAAAATAAAATTTCCTCACCTTTGTAAAACAGTTTACATGTAATAAACGCATAAACGCACTCCAATGTAGACACTTGTTACTTTCTTACTATTATCTTAATCCTATTTGTAAATTAATTTAGTCTAAATCACAATGTAAAAAAAAAAAAAAAAAAAAAAAAAAAAATATTGAATGAATTTTTTATACTTCTATTGTTTTTGTTTTGCCCTTGAATTTTATGTTTTTCAACAGTTGTTTTTATTCACTTTTTGCGATTTTAGAACAACATAGTAGTCTTTGCTCCAGGTATCTGAATGGGAGTTTTCAACAAGACATATAAGAATATCTCATGAAATTAAAAATCAACAATATCAAAATACAGTTAAAAATACCTTATTTTATCGATATTTAAAAACATGCTTCTTAAATCATCAAGACCAATGTAGTCAGTATAAACGATATCATACGTAGATGATCCAAATGAAGGACATGAGGAGTGAACATCTTCATAATGCAAAACACTAAAATGAATTGAAAGCTAAAATTTGTACATATGAAACCATTTGTTATCCAAGAAATATGGGAATTCAAACTAATACTAGTTAAGTATATATTTTATTGCTATTTTTGGGAAATTAATTGCTCCAAAGATCATAAACTGAAAAACACATAAACTGGAATTTGAGAAATTTAAAAAAATATGATTTACTTTTTTCAAAAATTTAGCTAAAAAGTTTTCCTTAAAGCTTCATTGGTAAAAGTTTGCAAAAAGGCTCAATTATGATTTTTACATTCAGGTGAACTTCAATAAAAAAGATTCACTCACTAAAATTAGATGAGAACATTGCATGGGGATCAATTCATCCATCAAAAATTATTCAAAGATTGGCCAATCAACAAAAAAACATTTGCAAAATATTAACATTCAAAAATCATAGAGACATTACAGTGCCTATTATGGCCGACCTTCAAACATTTAAAATTCTAAAATTAAACATCTACCAAATTTTAAAATTAAACATCTACCAAATTTTAATTTAAACTTTTTAAATATATATGTTATATGTGTTATTGGAGAAATATATTGCTAGAAAAAAAAAAAAATATACATAAAGTTGGTTTGAACAAAATTATACCACTGTTTTTGAAAAGTTTTACACAAGTTCAGATTAAATATATCTTTTTATATTAGACCATTTTTAAAATATAACACTAAATCTATTGTTTATATTCAAGAGTTTAAAGTTTAGAACTAGAACAAATTAATTCTCAAAATCAAAACCAGGCTAGGTGCACAAAGAGTTCAAATGATGTTGCTTGAGTTAAAAATCGATGTAAAACTTTTTAGGTAATGATGAAGGCAATTTTGGCCTTAGATACCAAGTTACAGAAAATTATTTTTCCAAAAATTGCTTAAATATGTTAAATTATGTTATTAATGTTTGACTTCTTGCAATGCTTAATTAGAATTACAGTCCTACTTTAAGAAAATCAAAATATACAAAAAAAAACCAAAATCATAATATCAGCAAAAAATTGTAAAAAAAAAAAATAGTAATATAAACTGGCTCTCAAATAAGTTCATGAATCTAAAAAAAAAAGGAGATAAAAAACCGTTCTGATATTTCTTACTAAATGCTCCTTATTAGAAACATGTACAAAAATGTTGGAAACAATAAGAGGTGGCCTTAATTTTAACTTCATTTTCACTATGAAAATCTATATATATAACTTTTTATCACCATGTCCTGAAAAATTAGATATTAAAATCTTTAGAAACTAATACATCTAGGAGGACTTCAGCTTATGGACTATAACTAAAAATACTAAAACAAGCTAAAAAAATAACAAGTGTTTAGTTTGGCTCAATTTATGGCCATAAATTTACCTATACAATCTTTTTAAGCTTACTGATAATGTAATATCATGACCAAGCAAATATAACGTAGTAATCAAATCACTCCATTGGACCAATTCTCCAAGTGCACCACCTTTCCCAGCATTTTGCGCAAATAAATACTCTTTTTCATTAGCTAACACTCCAATGTGGATTAAAATCTAAAACCAAAATTCAACATTTTTTTTTAGAGATAAAATAGCTTAGTGTTAACGGTCCTAATCTAAAGCTACAATCATATTGAAGTGAATTAAAATCCTAAAGTCATGGTAAAATTGTACTTGCTAGACCTATAAGCAAGTGAGGAGAGAAAAAAAGGGGCCAGTGATATAGGATAAAAATATCTAGTCTTTTAAATTTATAGAAATAAGTAAAAACCCTACAATTTTAAGGAAAACAGACATCTCAAATTTGAAAGAATAAAGGTAAGGTATGCACAGTTGAAATTAAACTCAGACACAATAAATTCATTACCACATCATTTGAGCATCATGTACCTAAGAAGGCAGAAAACCAAGAATAATAATTTGAAATTTTGAAAGCATTCATTATTAAAAAAAACATTAGTGGGAGAAGAGAAAATGGGAAAACCTCTTCCTGAATGAAACAAGTGAAAAAAGACTTCAAACCTAAAACTAAATTTGTGATATAGCTAGATCTCTTTCTTAAAATCATCTGTATGACTTGATGTCTTAAATTTTCTTTCAATCTTAATTACATTAATTATGTTTGTAACAGATGTAATTAATGTCATTTTATAAATATTTATTTTCATGTTCTTAAGATACTTATAAGGTGTAGCGCTTATTGCAGGAGGGATATGCTTATAAAAAAATCTCGATTTTTGAGGTCGGATGATGATAACAGAATTGATCTCAAGCCTTTTAAGCCTGTAAGAATGTAAAGCACAGTCTTATACATCAATAGCGAATATTTCGACGACACAATAAGTTATGCAGATCAGAATAGAGGTTTAGATTATTCATAAATTTTAAATTTTATACTTTTGCCGTGGTTCAACTGAATTTCGTTATTACCAGATTGGTTGCATCAGCTAATTGCCACGAAAAAAATATCTTTTACTAAGCAATTGTAGTTCAGTGGAAATGAATATTTTCCAATGCTTTGAATGGACATAGTTTTATTTTAAAATAATTTATTTAAAAACTCCAAAAATTTTTCAATCCCCTTTTAATTTTTTTCTTTGTAATTTTTGCCTCTTCTGAGGAAAGAACAGAAAAAAACTATTAAAAATTTTGCAAAATGAAATAATAATAACTGATACTTTTTTTTGAGGGTAAGAATCCAATTTCAAACGTGAATTAAGTTTCTGAATCGCTTTGCTCCATGAAGACCATAAACGTAATATTCGATTCATCATCCAAAGCACTCTATCACTTTCACTGGTGTTAAGCATTACATCTTTTAGCCCACTGATACTCCGCAACAGTTCCTAGAAAATAAATATTCATTAGATAAATCTTTTCTGCTGCTTTTTCAAGAAAGCGCTTCCAATAGCAAAAATAATGCCTTATGTCCCATCTTCTTTTCTACATAGAATAATCAAATAGGAAATAAAATAAAACTTCTAGACAATAAAATATACCATACAGTAAAACCTCTAATAAGCAGCCCCGGGACTTATTTAAGATAAATGTATTTAAGACAGTATTTAAGATAAATGTTTCAAAATGCGAGGCACTTCACAAAGGTGTAGGGAGGCATCACAGTGGAAAACACATTAAAGAAGGAGGAGACCCTTCTTAAAACTCCTTGCTTTTTCAAAGGAAAATAATTGGAACAAGGCTCTTAAGAAAAATCAAAACATCAGTTTTAAACAATTTTGACTCAATGAAGGATAAAATAAAATAAATCAGCTAAACAAATAATGCAAGATTTTGAAAAGTTTGACTTTAAAGCCTCTAGATGATCAGAAAAAACATTTGCTAGATAAAAATTTGCTAAAAGTTACCTATCAAGCATTATTAGCTTTTCAGTGAATCATTATTCTACAAACACAGGCCGAAAAAATTTTTTTTCAATGAGTATGTTGTTGTTTGCTGAAAAAAACTGTGTAAAAATTTTAAAAAACAAGTATGATAATATATTTTCACCATTACTCAATCATCTCAACACTTACCATCTTGTTTTCAGATAGACTCTTCTCTACAATAACATTATACGAAGAACAACCCGTGAACTTTGTAAACAATTAAACGATTATGGAAATGTTTTGTAAATGTGTAGAGTTATTATCATTTTTAAAGTACATAGTCTCGAGGAAATATATAAATATGCTTTTCAAAAAATAGTATATAGAATATATTAAAGGTAAAAATGTGGTATGGTTCTAAATTTTCAATTTTTTTAAACTATGTGGAACGGTACGACATTGATTTCTTTAATAATTTAATAAAAAAAAACAAAAGATGAACTTCAAAGCAGTATGAAGAATGATATCCACTTTACTTTATACAAATTTGAATTATAAGGAAACAAGAAATACATAAACAGTGTTTTTTTAATTGTAAGATCTTTTTTTTATGACTGGCAAAAAGAACATTCATATTTGAAAAGTCTAATAAATCAAAACTAAGAACCTCGTTCCCAAGGCATTCAAATTAAAAAGTTTTAAAACAAGGAGGTACTGGAAATGAAACATACAATTTACATTCACAAAGGAAGTATATTTAATAAACAGCAGATATTTTCAGGTTAGTAGACATAAACTCTTTATTTCTAATAAAAAATATCCATTTCACTGTCTGATAAAGATGTAGAAGTATTTTCCATGTTAAAAGTGGAAAGTTTTTTTTTTTTGAGTGGATCTACGTTCGTCATACACTTTTCATTTCCTTTGTTTTAATTGTTGCTCTTTAGTGTTATACCAATAATTTATGCATTCTTTTAAATGCCGTAGTGAGTCATCAACGGTGTTCATGTACTCCTTAAGGGCATCTTTCAGAGCTAATTCTAATCTGTGACTAAAACAACACACAAAACAACCATTCATTATCCTCTTGAAAAATTTTTGTTAAACTGGAGAGTTTACCGCTGTTAACAGATGCTCCATCATATGATAAGAATATCATTTTTCAAGTAAGTTGTAGTTTTTAAAAGCATCTTTGATTGAATCTCTAAGACCAGGGGCATTTTGATTATATTTCAGAACAAAAATTCTAAAGAATTTTAAGGTAGGTAGGAGCATTTCTGGATCAAGGAAAGCAATATAGATTACTTCCTGTTCCATTACAGCCCTATCTGTTGAGCAATCACAAAGAACAGCAACAAAATTTACTTTTTTCAACTTATCTTTCATATCTGTTTCAAAAAAATTGTCAGCTATAGAATGGATGAAGTCACTAAATCTTTTTAAAGCTTGGAATGACACACCATGCATTTTTCTAACTCTTTAAGATCATGAAAGTCAGTGAATGGGCATCCCCTGGAACCAAGGTAATAAGCTACGTCATGTAATGTAATTTGATAAGAGCATCACATTCATTATACCCCATTTTTCTCAAGCCTACTTCAATCACAGAACCCTAAGGAAAAATTTGTATAATTTTTCTCACGGGCACAGACTGCCCCATTTCTGTTACTTTTTCGGCTTCATATTCCTGCATGGCAGTTTTGTGGTATTTCGTGCTGGCAGGATCTTTCAGAGTTGATGGTTTATAATTACTACTACCCATTATAAATGTTTAATTAAAATCTGACTGCAGTTCAAATTTTTTGCATACATTTTTTTACAGATTTTACTTACCATTTTTCATTCTCCTTAAAAAATAAATTCTAACGACAAATTCTCCTGTTTCTATCTAACCAGCGTTATTTTCTTGGGTACCTTTTTTTTTTCCATGCGTCCATTTTTCAATTTTTATAATATATATACTAACATCAGAACTAATGAACAAGCATGTGATAAATTCATGGATCAGTAAAGTCAAACTACATTTTATTGAGTTTTTTTTACTCTTTAAGCCAATAAAAAATAGCGAAACTTATAATTCAAAATAGAATGATACTGCTTGAAAACTTCTGCCACAATCTTTTCAAAATGAATGATTATGAGTTTAAAAAAGTATAAACAATAGGATATAAAAATTAACAACAACTCTATGTTTAGGCTTTGTTTGGTTGATTAAAAATTATGTAGATTTATATCAACTCTGTCAATATGGATTTGAAAGGGAAGAAATTTGTGAAATCAACAAAAGTATAGTATAAAATTAATCAAAACAATATGGCTGAGTCTGACAGTCGGGTGAAGTAAACGTACTAGAAAATGTAACTATTGCTAAATTTAAAAATTGAAGTTGACGAATCTGTAAAATTCACAAATTTTCTGGCCAAACGAAGCCAATTCTCAACTGACTATTTCCGATGTCAGGCTGTTATTTCGAACCCTATATTTGTAAAAATGGTTTATGAGTTTTACTTAAGCAGTTTTTTGGCATTATTTATTCTTGATTATTATTGATATTATTTTTTCGAACCAATAGAGAAAACACATATATGTTAGTACAAAAAGAAAGACTTACTGGTATTGAACGATTATTATTGTAATATTCTGAATGATGCTTTCTTCCTGGAAGAAGTGGACACCATTTCTCATACTAAAACAAAATGATATCAAAAAGAATTGCAAGCAAAACTAAAAATTTAATCTGTATAACTTTAGGCAAACCTACAAAAAACTTTAGCAAAATTGACTTTGAGATCATTTCAAACAACCATATCTTTCTGAGTTCTGAGTTTTTCTATGCTGAAGGAAAAATACTATGATAAAATGATATTAAAGATTACCTCACTTAAGTACTTTAAAAATGAACAAATTGATCCATTAACACCAGAAAAAGAATAACACATATCCTTTCTCCATGACTCACGCATCCACTAAAAGGAACGAAACACCAAATAATAGCAAATTACCAGGGCAATAATTTCATTTTTTGATTAGAAATAAAAATTGCTGTCATGCTAAAAGTAAAGTAAAAGTCGGTAAAAGTAAGCAGTAATTTAAAACCTTCAAAATTAATTAACGGCAAGAGTATGGTTTTTAAAAATAGTCCAAATTTAAATGTGTTTTTGTAATGGTTTTTTTTCCTTAAAAATTATAAGATAATAGCTTAGGATGGATTTACTGCTTAAGGTGAGACTCTAATTGTACCTAACAGTATAAAAATAATCTGAGAATTATAAGATAACCTTTTATGACATATCTGCTGGCTTAATTTAAAACAAATATTTGTCCTCATTATAATTTTTTAATGATGCGAAATCATACCAAATAACTTCTAAAATTTCAGATTTGAAATTTATAACAGTTTAACTTATT
>JAUZNK010005379.1:0-10004 GCA_035046665.1 Euphysa ruthae
AAACAAATGAAAATATTTTAACTGCTTGTACGAGTATGCAATCTATGTGGGAGGTAATTAATAAATTCAATGTTTCTATGTCATTTTTTTTTCTAGATGTATATTACGAATTTAGGATACAACACAAGGACAGACATACACCATCTAAATTCTGCTAATATGCTGCCCAAAATTAGATGGTGGTTTTACCGTAAACGCAGTCATCAAGTGGGCTCGAACTACGTACCTTTTCACTACTGTCTCGGTAGTTCAACTCCTTAGACTACTGCGCCACAGATCCACAAAGCTGATGCTTTCAAAGATCAGTTTAATACTCGAAAAAAAGCCCTTGTATCTGGTAAGCGAAGATTATTGCTCGATGCTAAGAAGAGATACTAGATTATCATCGAATTATCATCAACAATGTTTCTATTTAGTTTGCTTTCTCTTTGTTGTTGGTTTTCAACTAGTTTCCTTAGTTAAGCCTTTAAAATTTTATTCTCTCCTCATTTGTAAGCTTTATAACTTTTCATCTTCACACGAACTATAGGGTAGTTCATTCTTCTCTGTTATAAGGCCTACCTAGACTATTTCGTGTTTTCCGAGGTTTAGCTACTGTAGGTTTTATTGACCTTGACACAATAGTAAGAACATTGTTTAAATATATCTTTTTCCCACCTTCAAAATGAAGAGAACATACTCTGTGTGAAGAGGGAACAAAACTTTTTCTGTAATGATTTTTGGATAGTCATTGTTTTCATAATATATTGTTCTTTGCTATAACAAAAAAAACAACTAAAATATTTACTACGTTTTGAATTACTGTGATAAGGCACACGGCAAGTAGTTCCACCACTTTTTTTTATAAGAATCAAGTCCTGTAAGCGAAAATATTTAATGAAGGTTCTGCTGTGTCACGAGGAGCAAAGTTAAAAAAAAAAAAAAAAAAAAAAAAAAAACTTTTTTCAGATAATGCTTGCGATGGTATAGGATTGTCAAAATCAATTTTGTCAGTTTATGTTATTTGTTTTGATTTTGATGAATACAAGTACCTGAACGCATTGCACACTCTACGATTTATGGGAACGGAGTATGGATCAACTGGGAAAAAACTAGTTTGCCATATCCGAATAAGAGAAACAAAGGGAAAGTAAGAAAAAAATAAACTTAAAGCAAGTGTTTTATTTATACCTCAGGAACTTTGTAAAGCATATTTGTGAAAATTCTTGGCCATTGAAACAAATTTTTTTTAACCCTTGAATCGATATCTTCAAATATTGTAACCTTTCTAATTAATCATTTATTATTTCACTTCAACAAACACTGTTACAAAACAATGGAAAATTACTATAAAATATTGTACGAATAAATTTTCTCACCATTTAAGCAAACCATTATAAATAAACCGTAAGAATTTTAAGATTAATTCCAGAGCTTTCCAGGGAAGAGGATTTAATATGACATATAAAATAGCGGTGAAACACAAAAACTAAATGGTTCTATAAAAATCAACGCTTAAATATGACCTAAATATAACCAGAAAAACAAAACAAGAATTTCATTTTTTATTACATGTACACGATATTTCCTATTATAAAACATTAATAAATTTATATTAGTATAACTATAACTTACAAACATGTAAAATAAATAGTTTTACGTATTACAAGTTTTCTTTGTCATTTAGATACCGTAAATGCCTGAACTAATGCTAGATAACAAATGTCAGTCAAATGTATGGCCAAACCACCCTAAGAAACTATGGTTTAGTAAGACGCATAAAAAATATTTTCAACACTAAAAAACCTCTTATATTTCAATCTCTGAAATTCATATTTTAAAGTTAAAAAATAGCATAAGCATTTATTTACTAAAAACCAGCCCTTTTATAGCTTGTATATTTCAAGATACGTTCGGTTTCACTTTAACTAAGTAAGGTGATCCTTAAAAAAAATTATTTTATTTTGACACTGATAAGGGCGCGTCAATAGTTTTTTTTTAAAAAGCATTTAACTTGATATGTATTTTTTTAAATCATTTTTCTTCAGCCATTTACGATACACTAACTATAGCCGAATCATAAATAAATATTTTGCGATAAAAAGTGGAATAAAATTTGACCCTAGAAAAATAACAGCAACAAAATATCAAATTTTTTCCACCAACCAGAAGCAGAATATCAAATATATTTTCCACCAATTAGAAGCAGAATGTCAAATATATTTTCCACAGAACAGAAGCAGAGTTATTCTACTGTCTTGCAAATAAGCTTAAAGATAGTAGATTTAACATCAATATAAAATAAAAGTGCCGACCAAAAATCATGTTTAGGGAACCAAAAAAAAAAAAAGAACAGTTTTAGTACTCGAATGAGTCATGTGTAAAAAGCAAAATCTAATAAGAATAGATGTATGTTTATAGACATATTAGAGATTGATTAATTAGAACTATGGCAGCAGACGAGATGATTGTTGAAGGATAGCGAGTCACATATAATAAGTTTATATAAGTTTTCTTTGTTTTCTAAGCAAAATTATCCACAAACCATCTAAAGAACCGAAATAATCAGTAAAGATGATGTGATCACTAATAGCAGAGAACACAAAAGCTTTGGAGCAATATATTTAAACGCCAATATAAAATAAACAGACATGTCAGATTTAAAAATAACTTTCAATCCTACACAAGGTTGTTAAACAATTGGGTTAACAGATTTTCATTTCTAATATCTTCATATCCGTAAACGCTTTTTATATTAACAGTAACGTTGGTTTGCAAATACTTTATTGTAACTGACATGACTATTGAAATTGATCACTAAAAATTTGTAAATATTTTGTTTGAAAAGAAACGAAGCAATGTTACTTATTAATCCAAGACCTAAAACCTGAAGGGAAAAGTGACTTGGTGTATATTATCTCAGATATACAACATTAAAAGTTTATTGCAAAATACCAGAGAAATTATATAAACTTTTCAATAAAAATACTCTGAATAAACGTCTTAAAATTTTAGAATTCATTGAAAATTTAAAAATTCTAAAGGTTATATATAATTAGCATAACAAACATCCAAGCATTTCACAACAACAATACATTTTTCAGTTGCAGATAATATATTTTCAACAATACTTGGATAATTTCTGTTTTTATAAAAAAATTTAAAATTGTACACACAGGAATATGTGTTTACAATTTGATGAGACGATAGGCAATAAATATTGTCAGAAATAAATATTCTAAAATACGAATGATATAAAAAAGCCAGGCTAACAAAGAATATGTGAGCAAAAATAATCCTTTCAAAAACTGCATATGCTAGGTAATAATTTTACCAGTTTTGAGGACCTAATCAAACGTTACTCATACTCTTCGAAAGATTTTTACTACAAGGCTAAAGTAAATTCCAAAATGGAATAAAACGTTTGTGAAGGAAAATACAGCTATTCACAATAATTTAATTTCCCATAAAAAATCCCAGAGTAAAAATACAAGTTTAAAAAAAACAACGGTCAAACCAAGGTCTCTTCTGACACAACATCTGGCCAAGAATTTTCAGAATACCCGCTACTACTCGCCAACGATGATTGAGAAGTCATGTACCGAGGAGTAAGGTATTTTGAGTTGGGAGACATAGAAAGGAGCTGCAATCGACGCAAAGTACCAGGGGATGACGAATGCAGATTCTGCCCACTAGTTTCTGCTATACCAGGATTGCTCCTCGAATGGGGTATAGAGAATGTGGAAGCAAATTCACCCTTTTTAACTATGCCAATACTGTACATTCCTGTGTTTTCAAATTCTCCACATACGTAAACATCACTATGTGGAGAAGAGATCTCGTTGAGTTGATCAGCACTACCATGCATCTTGATTGCCATTTCAAGTGATGCACGTGTATTCTTACTTTTTAAACGTTCTGTTCGGTACCCACGAGGAAGTGTACCGTTTTGCGACAAGCTGTACTTGTAATGTAAATTGTCATTTTTATTTTCTTCTGAGGTTTTTTCATAACGAGTTGAAAGAAAGGAAGTATTTGGTGGCGAAGGTTTTAATTGTGAAAGTTTTTTTATAGACATATCCGACTTTGTAATAACAGGGGTAGCAAGAAACATGGAATAACGTGTCCTCCTAGCTATAGCTGAGATAGATTCTGTCTCTAAGTCAATGGATTTTGCTGTCATTGTTTCTAAAATAAAAAAACCAAATAAGAATTCAATTCTGAAATATTTTAACATGATTTAAAGGTTATTTAAGAAGGGTGCGTAATTATAAAACAAACAAGATAAATTTCTACCTGATTCCCTCAATTAAAAAGATTCATTGAAACAAGCTAATAACTTTGGATCCCTGAAAAAATTTTATTAAATGCAAAGGTATAAATAAAAAGAAATGTTGAAGACCTTATTTTATGTTAAGAACTTAGTCTGGTTTAGGTTCACAGGCCTTGGGTTAATATTAATTTCAAAGGAGCAGACTCGCTAAAAATTTCAGGACTAATTCTCTTATATTTCATGACATTTCACCAAATCAATAAAATATTTCGATAACATAATAAATTTCAGCAAAATTGTTAAACATAATTTCTTAAAAAAAAAAATAAAATCAAAAAAATCATTTCTGACTCAAATTTGACGTTTCAGGACCTGAGGCAAAATTCTTACTATTATATTATATTTTACACTTGGTGGAAAATTTGAAAAAAGCTAAGACCTGATCCTGAGAAAAATAATATTTTTAAGCATGCAGAACTCACTTTCAAAGACCAACATGATACACCATAATTTGGAAACAAGCCACTAGAAATTTCAAAAACTAAATCAATATCCAAGACATTTCATTTCCTGTATGACAGTCCTCTTGAAACAGATTATACAACATACCAAAAACAAAAATAAAGCCACACTTGCATAAAAGAAAAAAACTTTCCATAAACCTGAGATAATGTAACTGACAACAGATCAATTCAGCAAAATCCCATTAATAGGGGTCAGACGCATTGATTTTATTGTTCGAATATCCTTCCTGGCAATAAACCACAAAGGAAAATCAACACTATTCAATCAAAAAGCCCTTTAGTGCAATGCTCTTGAAGCCCCATACAACAAGGTAATTGTTGCTTGGAGTAACAAGGTATTTGCAATTATTAGAATAAAAAGAAGTCAACTTATAACCAAAACTCATCAAGCCCAAACAAATGTTGACTGGAAAACGTTTAAAGCAGTTACAAATAAAATAAAAAGCGCTATTAAACAAACAAAAACGTTAATTTACAAAACAGCATTATCATCAAAACGTCCCAAAGAAATATGGCGTGTCATTCACAAAAACTATCTCTAAATCTTAAACAAATAAACATTGAACCTAACAAATTAAACAACCATTTCAGTACTATAAAATAGATGAATTGCTAAAAAATCTACCAAACGACAGCAAACAACAATCGTTTACATTAAATAAAATATTCATGTCAGAAATTGAAAATGCCTTCAAGTTACTACGGAATGACTGCTCTACAGGCTTACATTCCTGTTAACTTAATTAAACCTGTTTCAGAATTTATAATATCTATCACCAAATACCCATATCTTAAATAACTCCAAAGATTTGTTCCCTGGTGTTTGGAAAACTAGTCGTATCTCACCTATACCTAAAATACAAAATCCAATTCATCCAATTGACTTTTGACCAGTATCGGTACTACCTGTGCTATCAAAAGTATTTTAAAAATTTATTCTTGCACGGTTATATAATTATATCGAGGAACACCATGTCTACAACACCAATCAATCCGGTTTTAGAAAAGAATATTCTACAGTAACAATTCTTTTAAAACTTCATAAAGATATTAAAGCAATGCATGATAGCAAAATAACGATTTCTGTGTTTGCAGATTACTCAAAAGATTTTGACACTGTACATAGTGAAACTCTGCTAAAAAAATTACGCTTTTTAAACTCGAACAGTACAACAAAATTTCTTTGCACCCACCTAACAAAAAACAATTCGTGCAGATCGAAGACCATTTGGAGTACCACAGGGAAGCATTTTAGGTCCTGTCTTATTCAACATCTATGTTTTCAATTTATCTAATAACATATCAGCCACAAGTGTGCAGTATGGTGATGATACAAGTATATATAAACAATGTAAAGTAAAAAATCTCTCAAATTCTGCAAAATAGAAAAAGATATTAACATGACAAACAGTGGTCACACAACAATGACTTAAAATTTAACCCTACTAAAACAAAAACGATGCATTTCAAACAACCTTATTTCAAGATTTCTTGAAAACTCTAAAATGCCACCACAACGTATGTAACAAAACAATTCTGCAAACAAATAAATGTCACTGAGATGAACTGGCTTCTGATAAAAAAACGATACACCTTCAATACACTAAAACAAACATAAATCTCTTCATACACCAACTTAGCCTACTTACTTACCTATCTCATTTAACAAAGAAAAACGTCAGTTTATAAAATCAAATAAACCAGTTTTACAATTGCTAAAAATAATATATCTAACACATTTCCAGACTACTCAAGTATTCACTTCAATAACCTTCCATTCAATCAAACACCGATCATCAAAGATGTGAGCGAGTTCACCGAATAAACAAAAAAATATCTGGTTGACAAAGCGGCTGCAAGACTTTCCTAAATATTTTTTTTTCTACATTGTTAATTTTATTTGAGATTTTTATTTTATTTATACGAAGAACCATTGTAAATATGGTTACGTGAATATATCATTACTTATTTTACGTTACCCTCACTCACTCACTTACTAAACTTACTTATGCACATATATGATGATATATACTAATCTCCATAATTGTTGCCATGGAGCAAATCTTTTGACCTGTGACCAAATAAGTCAAAGGATTTCTTTTATACTAGTTTAATATCATACAAAATTGACAGATGCAAGATTATGTTACAAGAGAAAAAATCTTTGGCTTGCAAAAACATAGTCAAACAATGAGCAATTCTCAAAAATGCAATTTTTTTTTTTTTTTAAATGACCCCTCTAAAGCCTGGAACCAGAATTTTTGTAGGTGATAATAAAGTTCAAAAAAATTCTATGGTACTCTAACACCAAATGAAATTTCCAGATTTCAATAATTTTTTTTCTTCTTGACAAATTGACAAACATGCAAAATTAATATTACAATTTATGACAATAATGACAGCATAAAATTTGATAGGTTTAATGTTTTATTTACTTTATTAATTTTTTAAGAAAATGATAAAAATGTGAAATAAAAATATTAAACAGATAACGATTAGATAGGGTCTTTATTAGTTTATTTTAAAGTTGAGAAAAAACACCTGCGTCAATAGGTCCAAGACTATCACCATTACTGTCGTTCTCTTCTAAAAAATAAAAATAAATCTACTCAATTTAAAAAATTCAATTAATTCCAATGTTAATGAATCAGTTAAAAAGAAAATGAGCATGTACAAAGGCATTAGTAAATTATTTGGAAAAAGAAAAGAATGCTTCCTTTAAGAATCTGAAACAACTTTTAATACTACAACTACGACTTTTAATGCTACGACTTTTTATGCTACGACTTTTATTGCTATGACTTTTAATGCTACGACTTTTAATACTACAACATTTAATACAAATTTTAATATAAATATCATTAAATCTCCGTATAAATTTGATAAGTAAGACATATATATTTGATAAGTAAGCCACATAAATTTGATAAGTAAGCCATATAAATCTGATAAGTAAGCCGTATAAATTTGATAAGTAAGCCGTATAAATTTGATAAGTCGTATAAATTTGATTAGCCGTATAAATTTGATAAGTAAGCCATATAAATTTGATAAGCCATATAAATTAGATAAGTAAGCCATATAAATTTGATATGTAAGCTATATAAATTTGATAAATAAGCCGTAATAATTTGATAAGTAAGCCATAAAAATAAGTAAGCTGTATAAATTTGATAAGTTTTCTGACAACACGCAAAATGCAAAGCTAGGAGAATATACTAGACTTGCCTTGTTTTGATAACTTTATGATTGCATCGGTAGTTTTTTTTGCTGTATCTCGTTTTAGATATTCAAGTTGCTGTTCCATTGTTTTTAACTATATAAAACAAATATAAAATAAATATATCAATACATAAAAAAATCAATACATAAAAATACTGATATATAAAAAAAATATCAATACATTAAGATTTTTTTAGAATTTAATCTAGGATAAAAACTAAAAAAAAAAAAAAAAATTATTATTGGATCCCCGAAATAGTTGAAAAAAAAAAAATCTTGTGATATCTTCGTTAAAATTTGAGGCCTAATTTCAACAAAAATGTCTTCTGTGTTCGTTCTACTCAAATTTTATGCTAAGTAAAAATGCTGTTGGAGATAGAACAAAGAAAAGATGGAAAGCATAAAATTTCATTGATCCAGAAGAAGTACAAGAAGTTAAGGCACATAGAGCAGGAATAAAACATATGAAAGAGAGAAAGAAACTAACCAGGCAAGAAGGAAACTGAAAAAAAAAACAGGTTTCTGTTCCTTCAAAAAATTTTTAACATTGAGATTTTCCTCAAAACTTTATAAACTATGGGAAAACTGTCATAATAAGTATTCTATAGTATGCAAATAATAAATAATTACAAATTATTAGATTTTTTTTTATTCTTTTGTTACCTTACAACTCCGCATCCTCAAAAATTCTCCATAACTTTGACTTTATGTAATGACACAATTTACCGCTAAAATTCACAGTAGTATTATATATTGACAAACAAGGGAAAAGAAAAATTAGATTCTTTTCACAGAAAATCAAATAAAAGCCTGAAAATCGATGATGAATTTTGATACCTTAATAATAATCAAATTTATTAGGAAAAACTGTATTACCTTAACTAGAGATTTTTCGTAGGAAACCTGTCTTGCTTTGCGAACTTTCTTACGTGCTGATGGATCCATTGCTAAACGCTAGATGAAAGTAATTTTACAAATCTAACAAGATCACAAAAAAAGTTAATATATAATGTTAATATTGGCCAGCTGTTTGATAGTTTGATAGAATAATTGCTTTCTGAGCTGTAAAAGTTGATGAAATACATATAAGTTAAGAAAAATATTTTTTTAGTCAGTTTTTTTTTTTTTGAGCATTGCTTTGAATTATTGGTGAGTTGAAAGCTACATGACTTATCAAATATAAACAAACTAAAAGGTACTAGAAGTTTATCAACTTAGTTGTCTGGTTTTGCAACAGGTTGCCACAAAAAGCACATTATTAAATTTGGCTCCATGTATGAATTGTGTATTTTTTGGGCCTAATTTACATTATAGACCACTTCACTTTGTGTTCAGTCTATGAGCACTGCTTGATTTTCCTATATGACAATAAAACAGTTACAAGTTATTTTTTTATTTGTTTACAAACTTTTATTTCTCAAATATAATGAAGGTTTGCATTTATAGATATGTCAAATGTAACCTACTTCTCTTTACATGAATTTCACATAAAAGTAAACAAAGAGGTGTATTTTGAATAGCCCTGAAACAAAGATATCTTTGGTTCCACCATGGGCTTAAATCCCTAACATTGATAATTCAGTAAAAGAATATATTTTCATCAGCCTTTCATGAATTTTTTTTTTTTAGCTTTTAACACCAATGCCCTTAGTTGTAAAGATTTACTGGAGCTATTTCTTTCAAGAGCTATTCAATGCCATGGTGTGCATTGAAAACAGAGATAAATGTTGGAACTGCTAAAACAAGCTGTTACGTAATCACCATTTTAGAAATTGTGATTACGTAACAGCCTATATAAACTTTGTGATTATGTAAAAGCTGGTTAATCAAGACTTTTTATGTGCATTTGCAAAGAAATTAATCAATAGTATTAATTTTACACCACAAGCAGAACAATATCTCATTGAACTATCACACTAATAAAATAACAAAAGTCCTCTTTCATTTCATCTTTTGATCATCTAGAGATTTGCCAACACTATAGTATCAGGTGAGAATGGTATTTT
>JAUZNK010005380.1:0-10003 GCA_035046665.1 Euphysa ruthae
GTATGATAATATCAAGTATTAAAGATATCATAAAGTATATTAAAGAATCCTAAAGTATATCTAGTAAAGGGTGGGGTAAAATGTTAAAGATGAATCCTAAAGTATATCTATTAAAGGGTGGGGGTAAAATTTTAAAGATGAATCCTAAAGTATATCTAGTAAAGGGTGGGGTAAAATTTTAAAGATGATTCCTAGAGTATATCTAGTAAAGGGTGGGGTAAAATGTGTCCAAGGACAAGATGCGTCTAATCAATTATTTTCTCTCAAGTCAAGGTATCAGTAGATTATGGGAGATAAATTCTATGGTGACCTGTTAACTTACAAACTTTCTTTGTAACTATTATGAAACCAGATTATGGATGTCAAAATTTTAAAATTTTGAATAAAAATGGCGGAAAAGCTCAAAAGTCAATAAAAATCTTGCATTTCGGATTTTTTTGTTGGGTGAAATCAAAGGGTGAGCCAAAACCTTGAGTATATTTATCATAGACCTTGCTCCATTTGGAGAAATTTTCATATTAATCTAATTTTAGAGAAAAGTTCTATGTCGTAACGTATGCGTTTTTTCTGTTACATGTGCACTAACACTAATTTTTAAGGCTAAAATTTCTTTCTGTAATAAAGAAACAGTGGAGATAGCATCGAATATAGCCTATACTGTAGAAAAACAATGAAATTCTTGTGTTTGTCTTGAAGCTGGTCATAGAGTTAAGTTGAAATTGGTAATTTTATAATGAAAAATGCTCCAGAATTCTTATCATGCATTGGGTCCATTATCTTAATCTAACTTTTTTAATGTTACTGCTAGTTTATTGTCATTCTGATTGAAATATAACTTTAAAGTATATAAAAATAGTTTTCAGTTATGTTCAACCTTTTTTCCGCAGCTTTTGTACATAATTTTATTACAGACTCATTTCACCCCACTGGTGGTGTAAAATGGGTACAATGAAATATATAAAAAAAAGCTCTCACAAGATCCTTGAGGCGCATGACAGGTGCATGAGAGGCGCATGAGAAGCGCATGAGAGGTATTAGTTTTAATGTTTTTGTTCATCAAAACGCTATCTTGTTAAGAATGGATTAAAGTTATATGATTGGATTTTGGTTTTCTTATCTTACATCCAACTCAAAGTCGAAATTTGCCCAAAAACAGACAAATTAATTCTAAAATAAAAATGATTATTTATTTTAGAATTTAATTTCAAAACTTTGCAAATATTTTAATCTTTAAGATTTACTGCAATTATTAGTAATCCAAATGAAGTTCAACACGAATGAAGTAAAACAGAAACGAAAATCGGATCTCTTATCAATTGATACTTCAACAAGTAATTCAAGATCAACTATTTCTTGGATTCATCCAAAAGATTGCAAGCTATGTGGTAAATATAGAACAACATCTCAGAAAACAATGCGAACCATATGCTATAGCAACACTTAATTCAGCAACATTTTTAAAAGGGGCTGCTAAATGTAAAAATAAAGTTCATAGAACATATTACCAAAAGTTTACATTTAGTTCTTCTTTGTCTGTTGCATCATCTCCAGTCTCTCAAAATCTTGAAATAAATGATAGAAATAACGTATACGATAAGGGAAACTTTGACAAGGTAAGAGATCATACTATAAATATCGTATATATTGAAAAGGTTAGAGATCATACTATAAATATCTTATATATTGAAAAGGTTAGAGATCATACTATAAATATCGTATATATTGAAAAGGTTAGAGATCATACTATAAATATCGTATATATTGACAAGGTTAGAGATCATACTATAAATATCGTATATAGTATCGTATAGTATCGTATACTAGATACAGATCGATTTGAAGATTCGGTATTTCAATGTGAAGTATGTTCAACTAGAAGTCTTCAAGGTGTGTTAGTTGGATCACATTATAACAGATTTTGGGACGCTCATCTCACTTCTTTGGAAGCACTAGAACGATTACTGTTAAAGCGATTTTTGACAGAGATTAATGCAGTTATACCAGTTATTAGGACTATCTGCTGGTCTTTATATTGATAATGTAAGCATGGAATTGGTTGAAGAGTTACAAACACTATAAAATAGTAAGTGTTCCGAAAAAATGTGAGAGATGGTTCCATCGGTAAAACTGCACAATTTTGGTTGATGTACACAGATTTAATGCGATATCAACTAATAACACACACTTCGGTGCAAGGAAAAGATATGGATACATTAATATGTTGCTGGAAAATCTTTATCCCAATGTATTTTTCAGTAAAACTCACTATTCAACAAATTCTATCGAGAACTACAGAATCCATCCAGAATACTTTAGGAAAGCTGTTATCGATCTCAGCTGAAGCAGCGAAACCATTCAAAAATTACTCGAGTATTCACCTCATCCAGTAGCATACTATTTAGCTCATTCTGATGGTTCTAAAAGTTCTACACAGAAAATGAAATTTCTGCAAGTAATAGGTGTTAAATAAAGCAACTATATTTTACCGCACTCAGAATAATCCTCGATTTTTTAAGGCATACGCATTTCTCTAGATTATATTACATGTGTTGCGACATACTAACAATATGAGCGTTTCACTAAAAGTCTTTAGTTTTAAATTCGACTTGAGAAAGAATTAACGTAGTATTATATTAAATTAATTATCATGTTGGCCTTTTGTTCTTTCAAAGGGTTTCCAGAAATCAAGGGTTCTATTAGTTTACAACAAAATTATAGAGTGGATTTAATTATGGGAAAGTCACAACAGGGGCGGATCTAGGATATTTTTCAAGTAGGTCAAAATAATTATTATCACCCCTCCGCCCTTCCACCATCCTAAACCTTCTGCCCTTACCCCGTCTTGTCAACTTCCAGGCACACCCAACCATGATTGGGCGTACCAGAAATTTTTTATGAATGTGTCTAGATTGGCTATGGTTGCCAGGGACCCATATCACCCATTATAAAACTGACACTAAAGCACACAGTAGAGTAGGATTTCTGAGCAAATCAACGCCGCGCCAGAGACCCTAAGACTCAATAAACTCACACTAAAACACACAACTGGGTTTACGTGCAAATCAATGCCGCATCAGGGACTCATAAAACTCATTGTAAAACTCACACTAAAACACACTACCGTGTTTACGAGCAAATCAATAATATATAATATATAAAAAATATATCAAGCAGAAACTTTCAGGGAGTGTTCGATAATATGCGTCATAACATATCGAAAATCTGAGGGGTAGAAAGCCCCTATTTTGGGCCCAAACGATAATTTGGTAGAGTGTTGGAAAATTGTTAAATGTAAATTGTAAGTCTGGCAGAGAATTATTTAGCCAAACAATTTTTTACCAAATGAAAAAGAAGAATTAGTATCGTGGTTTATTTAGATAAAGTAGAACTATGCGAATATGTTTGCTTTGAAAATCAAAAAAATTTGGGAACAGCTGTCAAAAAGAATGTTAGAAACTGCTGTGATCCTTTTAAAACTCACAAAAGAAAGGCCAAAGGTAATTTATTAAAAAAAAAAACAAAAAAAAAAAAAATAATATATATATATATTAAAAATATATATATATATATTAAAGTTTAATATATTATAAAAATGTTAAATAACACAAATGTTGGATGTTAAAGTGCAAATTTAAGGAAAATATATTTGTGCTTAATTAAACTTATATAAAAGATTTAAACACTTTCTTTTTATTTACAATACTATTTTAAAAAAATATAATATTAATATTGTCATCTAAATTTTCTAGATTTGGTGAAGATATCTTTAGACACAGCTCGCACATTAAAGGAGTATATGTAACACCAGGTTTAAAACTATGCTCAAAATGCCATTATAAAACTAAAGTTGAGCCATGTGACAAAAATGCAGATATAGAAACAGAATACGATCCCTCATCCAATGACTAATCTGAGGAATCAAAAAAAAAGTAAAATTAGACAATGGAAATATCACCTGTTAAATTTCATGGCAAGAAACAAATGCGAATGAAAGCTAAACAAAAGTTGGACAAAGTTACGAAAAAATCATGGCAGCTAATTAATGATTGTTTTGGAGTTGCTTCAGAAGAACAACCTGGTCGTCCATCACATGAAAACCATGATGTTAGTTGTATAAATACTGATATAAAAGAAAAACTCATTACATCAAACTATCGAGTAAAAAAAAACAGTTAATAACTCCTTCATGGAGCAGAGAAAAAACTGCAAAATATTTCAGTGTTCTAGAACATCTTGTTCGAAAAGCTCGGAAATTAAAGGATGGAGAACAAGGTATTCTTCTACTAAACGGGTAAAATGCTACATAAAGATTTATCAAATTTAATAGCTGACTTTAATCAAGATGACGAACACTCCCATCTTATGTCAGGTAGAAAAAATTTTGTAAGTATTGGAAAAAATGTACATAAGCAAAAAAAGACTGATATATTTAAATGAACTTTATCAAGATTTCAAGCAAAAAAGTTAAGTCAGTTAAAAGTTGGTTTTTCTAAGTTTTGTTTCCTACGCCAAAAATAGGTCATGATTCAAATCAAAATCCAAGATAATACTAAACAGGTCCATAAACAAACAATTAAAAGAGCTTTTATTTATAGCTGTCCTAACTCGCCAGGTAAGACATGAATCAATGAATGTTGTGATATTTATTGGAAGCATTCTTCACCATGCATTTAAATGAAAAATCCAAACCAAAATAAAACCGAACGATGATAACAAATCATGATGTTGGTACAAAGATAAACAACAACAAAACTTATAACGCTATGATTTATTAGATGTTAAATTAAATTCATTCTAACCTTCTTTTATCTTTTGCAAATACATTAAGCACCTCATCCACATAGTTTGGTGAACATAACTCAAACTTAAACATGTAGCCTTTCGTTTAACGTGGTGCTACGCGTATAAAGTCTCATCAAAGCAGAAAATGATTTCTCACACTCAAACGAGGTTACAGGAATGGTTGCGAATTACGCAAAACAACATATAAGTCAAAAAACATTTTTAAATTTAATGCCTGCAGTGTTTGTGCAACAGTTTCAGAAACAGCACCTGAAAAATCTGACCAGTAATTCTCCCATAGCAACATGTCTGAATCTAAAGTGATAGGACTAGGAAAATCAGACGTATAAAAATTTGCAAACGGTTTAAAGGTTTTCTTCCAATCTCTATTTTGTACAAATAAACTAAATTAGAACAACAAAGGTACTCAATACTTAATAAATGCAAATATGAATAAAAAAGTTTTAAACTTCCTAAAAAAAAAGCTATAGCGTACATTAGCAGCTTTTTTTAAAAAAAAAATATATATTTGAAGAAACTTTAGTCAAATGAGCGCAATTTGTTTCAATAAATATGAAAGGAACTGTTTGTATTCATATAAATTTTACCAAAATATGCTACCTGTGTTGATCATTTCCAAAAAAAGTTTATCTAAAGACGAGTTCTAATCGACGATCACCCGATAAAGAAAAAACCCTTTCAACATCTGGATAAATCTCTTAGTGAATTGACAATAATGGCGACAAGTTAAAACGAGTCTGACATTCGACTTCTGCTGTAAGTTAGTTAAGTTTTAATGCGACGAATAACAAAAATATTTCTTTCACATTCACATGTATTGATAGGAATAGTTCCTAAGATCAAAAAACTAACCCTCACATCTAAACCTTTCAAAGTACCAGAAACAGCAGATGGAATATTTTTAACATTAATACAAAGACTTTCACGTAAATCAAGTTCAGCATTAATTTATGTGAAGTGAGGCACATCAGATGAATAAAACGAAATGAATATCAGTGATAAGACGAATATATGAAGCTGATTTCGAAGAAGTGTTATAAACCTTTCCTTCATTTAATGTCATTTCCTCGAAAGCATGAAGCACAGACTTAAAATTATCAAAGAAAACATCAAGCCCCATTAAATTTTGAACCCAATGGATTCTACATGTTTCAATTAACTTAGCGTGACTGAGCAATAGATATTTATTAAGCCCTCTTTTCTTGGGAGATAAATTAAAAAATAAGAATTATCTTTTATTTGTTCTAATAAGTTTTTAATTTTTAAATTTGGTTTCCAACAACAAGACAACCTATGACACGCACAATGTACAAAAAAATGCTTTTGAATTAACAAACTTAATTCTAGATGACACACCTTTATATTGGTCAGCCATAGCACCAGCATCATCGTAACCCTGACCTCTACATTTTTAGGTACTAAGTCCAAAATCTTTAATAGTTTGTAAAATATTTTCACTTAAATGCAAGCCATCAGTTCCGCTTTTACACTCAAAAAACCGTAAAAAATTCTCACATGTATCAAGATTTGAGTCAACACATCTTAATACAACCGACATTTGCTCAGTATTCGAACAGTCTGCAGCTTCATCGTACCATATTGAAAAAATTTTGCTGTTTAACTTTTGCGACTAAAACCTCTTCGATATACTTTCCACAAGCATTAGCAAGTTGGTTTTGTGAGGTTTTCGAAATATAAGTGGCATTTTTAGGAGCAAAACTGCTGAAGGAGAAAAACGAGGAAATTCTTCTGAAGTTAATTTTGTTTTAAGCAAAGTTCCACGCGATATTACAAAATTTTTATCAAATAATGAAAACGAAACACGGCTTATTAAGCTTATCTTTCGATATATGAAAGAAAACAAAACAAAATTATGGCGTTACTGAAAACGAACTCACTCTATTTATTTGCTGATCTGACTGTAAAAAATTAAATATTGTGAAATGTTAATAAGTGATCAAAAGGAAACTGATACTAAAACTGTACTTTACACTTTACTTAAGTGAAAACAATGAAACGAAAGTAGCCATATGCTCGCCTTCTGGTGATACTGACATACTAATTTTTGCTCTAGGTATTCTGAGTCAAAGAGAAAGAGTTTATATTTATATATTAAATGGCATCGGAAACCATAGAAAACAGTTATTGTTGAAAAGAATTGCTGTGGAAGACAATCATCGTAAAGCACTAATAGGATTTCATTCCTTCGCAGGAAATGGCTATGTATCTAAAGGTAAAAGTGTTTGATGGAAAACGATGATTAAGTTGAAGATGAGTTTGTTTTTACGTTTGTATCTCTTGGTCAAGGTTGGTATTTGTCCGATGAAATTAAAAATCTCTTGGAATACTATATTTGCAAATTCTAACGGTCAAAAAGAAGTGACATCAACGAAGCTAGATTTGAAATATTTATACCAAAAAATGCTTCCAAGAATAAAATTATAGATTTTTCCATACTTTCTTCTTTTAAGTCATCGCTTCCTTTACATATCAAAAGATCAAACTTCGTTGCTAAAACTTGGAAGCGTTCATTTTTGCAGCATCGTTAACCCACCTAACATTTTATATCATTTGTGGATCCGCGGATCTAAGGAGCCGAACTACGATTGATGTCAGTATTGAGTTTCTAGTGAAAATTGATGGTTTTGCTTTATTTAAGTCATCTGATGTCCAATTGTGGCCAATTCTTGCTCGGTTTGGTAAGGTTAGACCATTCATTCTAACACTGTTCTGTTGTGATAAGAAACCAGATTCAGTTTACAGGTTCCTTCAAGAATTCTTAGTTGAGTACGTGCACGAGCAGCAGCATTTGTGATGCTCGTGCACATGCTTTCCTAAAGGGCATTAAAGGGCACAATTGGTATCGTGCTTGTGAACGTTGTTTGATTAAAGGAACACATAATGTTAGGGTTGTTTTTCATTAACTTCAGTGTGATTCTCGCAATGATATTAATTTTAACCAGTTGTCATATCACAATATTCACCAGTTGAAACATACTCCTTTAATAGACAGTAGTATAGATTGTGTTAGTGACTTTGTTCACGACTAAATGCATCTTCTGTGTCTTGGCGTAGCTCATCGCATGTTGTCATATCTGACAAAAGGACCTCTGAATTCAGACAGTTCTTTTTATATTCAGGTATAATCATTTTACGTAATGCGATTAGCAAAGAAGCTTATGTCCATTTTCTTTTTTGTCTTTTGCAATGAGAATTATGTTGTATTTAAATGAAGAAAACCGTACATACAATTTGTTGCGTCACGCTTATTAGAATATTTTAAACACTGTTTGAGACCATACTTGGTATAAACTGTTTGAGACCATACTTGGTATAAACTTTTTGTTTGCTTAACTTTTTTCTGCCACATAACCGTTAACATTGTATAGTTAGTTTTTTGTTTTAAGGAAACATACCTAGGGCAGTAACTAGAGGTATTTTGATACTGGTAGACAAATGGTCCTGTATTGTTTGTGGACAAGCAACAAAAACCTTACTAGGTAGCAGGTATCTTTTTCACTTCATACATTAAATGAAACGCTTATAATTGCGTTGATATTTCTCCTCTATACATGATTCTTTGCAGTTTTTATACACCATGCTGTACTTAATATTGCTAATTAATAACTAAATAACTTTATGTACTGTCCACTTAATGAACCAGATTTCCTTGTATCGCTTTTTATTTAATTATTTAATTTATATACTGAGTAAGTAGTGTGTCCAGGTGCATTTTAACACCTGTAAACCGATTCGGTAGCCCAAATAATTGGCTAAAATGTCAAAATTTACTGTCAGAAGTTACATTTTTAGCTAAATATAAAAGAAACTGCCACAATATCAGGGAAAATCAATGATTTTAAGTTTTTATTCATTCGCCGGAACAGTTGTCCCCAAACTAACTGTGGATATGACACTGAATGTATACTACAAAAAGGGTGTTGAATAAAATAAAGCAGTGCTATATAAATTAGTGTTAATGAAAATGATACTAACTTAGTCACGTATAAAAAAACTAAATAAATTATCAATTAATTCGATATAATGCTTTTTGTGGATCCGTCGCTCAGTGGTCCAAGGAACCGAAATAAGAGACCGTAGTCAAAAGGTATGTGGTTTACCTGAACTATTAATGAAATTCTGGCTACATATTATAGCAGAATTTAGATGGTGTATGTTTGCCCTCATCCTGTCTCCCAAATTTGTAGTATATGTATCTATATGTATAAAAAAATACTTTTTTCCACTATACTGAGTAAATATATATTTTTAATAGTGCAATTACTTTAACTTTTTTTAAGCAACAAATTTGTTTTTAACTAACAAAAAATCATATTGTTACCATTTTTCGTGATTTTTACTGACTTTATGCTATTTAAGTTGTTGGGCACTCAAGGCAAAAGTGTGTAAACTTGAAATTAATAAAATAAGTTCTTACTACAAAAAATTTGTTTATAATAATCTTTTTACTCGATTGTTCTATAAAAATACGTTCAAGAGCATTGTATTTTATGTAGTTTTTTATTTGAAAAAGTATAAATTTTTTGATTTTTTTCCAATTCTGGTCTATAAAATGCCAATATCTGGTCTTTAAATTACACAAAAACCACATATTGAACTGAAAATAAATTCACACTTATTATACACAGGTTTAGCTCCATTTTATAACACTTTGGGGTTATTATGGCCTGTTTCACAAGTTTTAAGCTCCTAACTTTGGATATTGTATTTCCCCATATCTACTATAATGAGCTACTAGGACCCTCAAAACATACATTTCTGAAGAGCTATTGTCACCAGTAGAGCCTAAAGACCTTACCATTCCATGTACTAGATGTCTCGAGGATTCCAAAAATGTATAGTCACAAAAGTCAATCGAAAGGTGGTACGTAGCTCCAATATTATCTGGATTATTAGTGAGATCAAAGTAAATTGAAACCAGCTTATTTAAGAGAAGAATTTAGACGAGTACTATTGCATGAAAAATGAAAATAAAATTTTTTTGTTTAAAACAAAGTTAGCTCAAAATTCGAAAACTCGAAGGATAACAGCACTCTTTTTATTAACCTTTCATCAATGCGAAAATCTAGTTTAGGAAGACGGACATCAAAGTCTATAACTAGTTCAGGAAGACGGACATCAAAGTCTATAACTAGTTCAGGAAGACGGACATCAAAGTCCATAACTAGTTCAGGAAGAC
>JAUZNK010005381.1:0-10002 GCA_035046665.1 Euphysa ruthae
CAGCCAGCCAGCCAGCCAGCCAGCCAGCCAGCCAGCCAGCCAGCCAGCCAGCCAGCCAGCCAGCCAGCCAGCCAGCAAGCAAGCAAGCGAAAGAGCAAGCAAGAAAGCAAGAAAGGATGCAAACAAGTAAGCAAGGAAGCAAGCAAGTAACTATTTATTCTGTCACAAACAAGGTTTTCTGATAGAGCAGATAAGGCATTGGTCTCCGGATCCTAGAGCTGTGGATTCGAACCCACCTCGGAATTAATGATTTCCTTTAATGCAAACTGAAATGGGAGCTCTAACTACACCAGAAACAAACCCGTGGGCCCTTTTGTAATAAATTAGTTCGAAAAATATTTGTTGATCCTACGTATAAAATACAAACACGTTGCAAATACGTTGCTTACTTTACAAACAAATATATATATGCTATGAAAATTACAAGACAAGATAATAAACAAAAAAAAAAATAAAAACAAGAATAGACATTCAAATTAAAAACAAATGGTGGCAAGGACAGGCCACAAAGATCTTCTGTCACAGTAATATTTCCATTTTCGTCCTGTTATACATCATACACAAAACATAGAGACATTGATTCTGCCGAAGAATAGTAAAAAAAATTTGAATTTTACAAAATTATAGTCTATATTTATTAGGCCAGCTCACTATATCTTCAAGGTTTTAGCAAGTGATTATGATAATTGCTACATTAAGTTAGAAAAAATCCTGCATACAGCTGCAAAAGGAGAAGATTTCTGTGAGCATGTCTCATTTATCTGTAATTTTTATGGCTTTGACACATAGATAGACTGGAAACATGATTAAATGGAAACATAGCTTCGTTTAAGGTGGACTTTGTCTGAATTTTAGAAGGAGAGTATTTATATCCTTTTATTTGAAAAGCGGATCCGTCAATTGAGGAAAACTCAAATAAACTTGCATTCAGAATGAGTAATTTTACTAAAGTTGATCTTAATTATTCCAACAACGAATGTCATAAGTGATAGATCTACTTCAATATTGAGAATAGTCAAAGCATACAGTGACGCAATGACAGCATGATTTTAAACATATACAAGGAAGCATTAGAAAATCTCAGCCTTGTGTCTTGTAGAGATGTGATGCTAGATTTTTTATATTTGGGAAGCTCCATGTTCGAGACTTGGCACAGCTAATCTACAAAAAAAAAAATCTTCAGCTACACAGACAAATCATCTTTGTATTTTTGGAAATTCCTAATGTCTGAAAAGCAACCGAGTGAACATAGAGGAACTATGGCCTACTGCAACTTTAGACGGCCGGGTAGTTTGCCTTTTCGGCAAAAAAATAGAAGGCCAGTTTTTTTTATAAGAAAGAAATGTAAAATAAATTTAAAAGTAGTTGGTTATTATTATGTAATATAATAATAATATTTTAGTTATTAGATCAGTGAGTTGTTTAAATTTAGTAAAATACATCTTATAATCTTTTAATTTAAACAGATGTTTACAGTTATATTGAGCATTGTTTTTACAAAAATAAACGATTTCTCAAACGCAAGTAATTTTTATAAGAAGAAGGTTGCGTTGATTGATAAAATAGTGATATTAATAGTAATATTTTTATCTTTAAAAATTACCAAAATTATGAAGAGTAATTTGTAAAGTGTTGTGTTGTCGGTTGTTGAAGATGAACCTTCTAAATGTGTCTTTAGTTTTCCTGTCGATGAGAAACAGAAGAAGCGTTGGATTAAATTTGTAAATCGAAAGGGTTGGTATCCCACAAAATCCTGGTATATTTGCATCAAACATTTTGAGTCACAATATTATAAGAAAGGAGAACAGAGTAAGCGTTATCGACTAGTTAAAAAAATATACCAGTACCAAAAACTTACATTTTCGGAGCAGCAGAGACACCAAAGTTACCAATCTTCATTTCTGACGAGAGTATCGATATCCCGTAGATACCCGATAAAGTGAATTTTTCAATGTGATGAAATGACTGAATTCAAAAAAAATACAAGATTTTATTCATTTAGTTCAGCAATGACCAGCCCATCAGAATACAGTTTCTCGCGTTTTGATGACCATGTGCTGTTTTACAAACTTGTTAATGATGACTTTTCAGTGCCAGAGATTACGGAGTATATTAAAATTGATATACAATTTCATGTTAAGATGTATTTTAAGGGCTCACCGCTTCCATTATACAATTGGTTTAGACAGGGTAGAGTTTGTAAATTAACAACGAAAAGTATGCTCAAAAACATTCCTGCTTATATAAAAGACCAAAATGAAATTGCATTTCCAATTTTTGAAGAATTTTTACAACATAAACACAAAAATTTAGTTTATTCAGCCCGCATGATAAGATTTTCCTTACTTTTAAGGTATACGTCAATCCAATCATACAAGTTACTCCTAGATGAGCTACCATTTCCAAATATTTTGTCGTTAAAAAGGATAACCAAAGGAAAGATCGATGTTTTAACAGCTTTAATTGCTTTTAAAGAAGAAGGCAAAATTTCATCTGATGTTGTTTTAACCTTAGACGAAAGGTATATACAAAATTTTCTGGGAATAAATTACTGGGAAGTGATAAAGATGGTGAACTTTTTAAAGGTGTTGTTTGCTTTATGGTAGTTGGACTAAACGAAAATGTATCATATGTGATTAAAGCATTTCCTGAAATTAAAATTCAAGAAGAATGGTTAAAAGATCAAATAGTAAGCTCGATAAATGTTTTAAATGAAAATGATTTTTATGTACGAAGTGTTGTGTGACAAACATGCTTGTAATGTATTTGCTTTTACCAAATTGTTAAGTGAGTATAGCAGTGGCAACGAGTTATTTATATACATAAATATTTAAAAAGTTTTATTTATTTTTTGATACAGTCCACTTGGTAAAAAAGCATTAGAAACAACCTGCTCAATAACAAAAGGTTCATATTTCTACCATTTCGATTTGAGGAATTTCGAGGACCTATTTTAGTTACTATTGGAGAGGTAAGGTGGAAGTTGTTTCATTATACTGTCGAGAAAGACGAACAGTTAGCTGCTAAATTAAGGAAAGCATCTAAGCTTACAAACAAAGTACTATACCCAGGTAATTGTAAGCAAAATGCTCCTGTAGCACTTGCAATTTTTGTCCACAATTGCAGCTATACAATCTTACTTTCCAGATGAAATCTCCAGCATGCAAGTGCTGGACCATTTTTTAGGTAATGCAGCTAAAATGAACAAAAAAACAACAGTTTTTAAGGAGTTTGGCTAGTTAGGTGGAGGAATAGCAAAATTCAAAAATTCCAAACTGTGAAAACTTTTCACTCACCAAACAAACGAGCTCTGCACTCGCACGTACATTAAAGTGCCATGCCAACTTAATTGAAGATCTTCTGAAAGAGGACTATTCATTTTTTTACAGCACGATTCCAAAGCGACCCAATTGAAAGACGATTTTGACAATACAGACAGATGGGTGGTGGTCGGTTTGTTAGATGTTATACAATTAGAGAGAATGATAAAAAAAAAAAAAAACACGTTTTGAGAGAAGATATTGATGTAAAAGATGTGTTTGAGACACAAACTGATGACACACAAGTGTTTAATAATTTAATCATTGACCTTAGCTTGCCTCTTGACGAAGAGGAAGATTTGAAACTATTTGATGATAGTAGAGAAGTAGTAGTGTATATTGCTAGATTTATTGCAAAAAAGTTGTTGGAGGTTTCAAGTGATGTTTGTTTTCATTTTACTTCTTCGAAAAAGTTTGTTGAAAACAAATATTTTTTCACGAGGTGGATTAAAAATCTCGTCTTTAAACTTAGTAGATTATGTATGTCAGAGGATTGCGTTGATTGGATTTTGCTTTGAGGAGATTTTAAAATGTAATGTTGAAGTGAGAATTGCTATTATTCATCTCCTTGAAACATTCTGCCACGCTGAAAGTTTCATTTGTGATGTTCTTTTAAAGAAAGGGAAATATGTAACAAACAGAACAATTATAAACATATATCTAAGCAACAACAGGAAATTATCAACTGACAAAGAAATAGGCCAAGGACTTCCAAAGTTTAAAAAGCGTCAGCGCGTCAAAGACCTCAAATAAATAAATAAAGATAAATAATTACTTAAATTTTTAGTGTATTGTGGACGCCATATTTTCCCATTTGCACTCAATGCGCATGCGCAGCAGAACTCTCATAAACGGAGCCAGACGTTTCCGGAATCCCATAACTGCAGACGAAAAAAGTGTCCACAGTAAAACTTTATATAAAAATGAATAATAACGATTTAGTTCTTCAAACTCAAAAAATTGGATGAATTTAAATTATTTAGTGTAACAGCATTAAAGTCGTTTCTTTCAGTACGTAAAAAATCAACAGTTGGATTATTTGATACACTGGTCGCAAGGTATTAATAGCATTTTTTAATAGATGGTTTATAACATTTTATACCAGTGTCATCGTCGCTTTTTGTATTAACGTTATTGTAACACAAAAATGAACAATAAAATCACTTCATGTTTTTGTTAACTCGTTTTTATTACTTGCTATTTTAATTAATAAATGTCCAACATTCGGACAGCCTTTTATAAAATCAAGATACAAAGCAGCCATTTTATGCCCATTCTTCCCCTTAACGATATTTCATACGCTAAATTTGATGTTATTTAGATTTTCCTCTACGAAAGTCAGTAATTTTAAGTATTTTCACGAGGTTCGCTAAAAAATCTATGAAGGATTGATTCTGAAAAGGGTAAAATTTCTAAAAACCTGTGCAACGCCTAAACATTAGGGAATTCAATAATTTCATTGATTCCGTAGTTTCTTTGCACTGTTCTAGAAAAATTATTACCTGTACGTTTGGCATCTGGTTTTGCACAGCATTAAGAGCAGCTTTATCAAAATCGGATAAAAGTTCTGTATTACTATGCATTCGTACATTGTTGCAGACTTGCTTTAAAAATCTGTTCGACGTATTTTCGTTCTTGCTTTGTATAAGGACAAACGCAGGCAGGATCTGGTTGGTTACCAAACCATGGGTTATATAGATTTGAAAAGAAGATCCTAGGGCACAGCTAAAATGTTCCATCCATAAACCAGTGGCTGTTTGTGGTCAGGAGCTGGATGCATTGTTTGGTGGAGAAAATTATTATGATTTCAATATCATTAACACCACTATCAATAGCAGATATGAGTCAGCTGAGTTTGTGAGTTGATAGCGTCGAGATAATTTTGGAATATCCTCTATTCGTTGTGAATTTGGAAGTATGCTCCTGTTTTGCCTCTGTGACCGAGTTGTTCGTTTAATGTTGGTTATTTTTACTGGAGCGCTTTGGTAATACCTAAAAAATGATTATTAAATGAACAGTACAACACTCTTTTTAGTTTAATCAGCTTTTTAGGATTTTCAGTTTTAAATTTTTTCTTTTCTAGAAAGCTCTCCTACGGATGTTTTTAAAGAGTTATTTTTTCTTAGAGTTACACAAAAGAATTGCAATTATTTAAAGTGGAGCTCAACACCCAAGATCTATTGACAATTAGAGATAGTCGTTGAGCTCTCCGTTCAACTCTTGCTCTTATCTTGGCACAATCTTGTGATGGCGGTTGCGTATGTTCGGCAGTTTGGACGACAAAATCATTTGTTAATGTCAATTTAATCTTGGCTTTTCTTTCAAAGAATGCAATCCAATGATTGAAGGTCATTCGCCAGATATTTTTCAAACGTGTACATATATTCCTCAGGAATCAACATTTTCATCAACCTCTTTATGTCGTCATCCATTTTACTTTTGATAAAGCTGGTGTTAGTGAGAGTATTCGCCTTTCAGAAAATTATTTTTCCTTTAAATGTATTAGCCAATTCGCCGATATTGTCAAAAACGGAAGTGCCAAATTGGAAAAAAACTTTTGAATTCTATGAGTCTGGGTGTTTACTAACCAACAAGTAGCACAGTATAGATAGTGGAACACGATAATTACATTTAATTTTAGTCATTATGAGGGTTCATCTACTGGCACATTTCTGTTTAATGCTTATGGCAGATGTACTTCAAGTAATATTAATTTTTGGAATCAGAACCAAGTCATGGAGACATAGAACTTTCGCAGGTTATTTTTAAACACAGACTGCTCCCTGTTTGAAAAAATCCGGACTCAAAGAAACCTACTTGTCTAGTGAGTTATGTTTATATATGTATTTTTTTAGGTTGGCTTTTTAAAGCTATTATTTTCGTTCCACCTTTACTCATAGTACCACAGCCTGTTAGTATATTAGTGTTTTTAGAATAAAATGAGAACCATACTTGAATCATTGTCACATCTCCTTGCTTTTGTTTAGGTGTGTGTCGAGCATTTTTATCTGAATTAAATCTAATACAACGTTAAATTTTGTGATACAAAAAGATATACTTTACAAATATACTGTAATATACTGTAATAGAATCAGTATAGTAATATAATTGAAATTCCTTCAACTTACAATCTTATGAATGTATGGAGGTAACCTGGCATAATGGAAACGAATAATAATAATAATAATAATAATAAAAAGAAAAAAATACAATTAAAATTAAAAAAAAAGAAAAAAGAAAATTCCAAAATAAAAGTATTTAATATGATACTTAATAATTATATAAAGCTATTAGAAATATTAAAAATATCTGTAAGTATTTGCATATTTAATGAATTAGTGACTTATTATTTATTATAAGTATTTTTACAAATGAAAAGCCTTCTTGGATTCGCAAGACGAGAAAATATGCTAAACGATGTTTTTTTTAAATAAGTTGTACAGCAAAATTCTAGTGAAGTTGTAGATATTATACTAACGAGCAGATGTGCCAAATTTTAGATCAATATCAGTTTTATTGTTTAAGAAACCGTAAGCACAAAAAATTTGTTTATTCAATTTATGAAAATGATGGTTTATAATGAAATTAAAAATATAATGCACCGCTATAAATATTTATTTTGTTTACTTTGGTCTCAAATATTTTTTGAGTCTCTGTTATTCTCTTGCACCTTGATTTTACCAAAGTATTTTATGGTTTTTACAATTTTGTTGACATACATGAAGTAATCACGGACCAGAAAGTAGGTTTCAAATATCTATATTTATGAAATTATACACTTGTCAATTTTGCTAATCGCAAATAAAAAATGAAATTAAAATTCAAAAATCACATCAACGATACAAACCAGAGATTATCTTTTTTTTCCCTAATATGGACACATACAATGTCTATAAACTAAGAATAAAAATATAATATAACATAATAGTGTAATTATAGTATAGTATAGTACAATTAGTGGATAATACACAAAAGTGGATTCTGATCTAGAGGTTCATCATTGAATTCAGATTGAGATAGAAGTTTTGTTTTTTAAAGCAAAGTATATGAAAATATGCCAAATCTCGCCAATTCATCAGGTGAAATAACATAATATTTGTTTAGTCGCGAGAAAAAAAAGTTGGGTGCGGGGTGGTGGGGGTGGATTTAGGACAAAATGAAAAATCCAAAATTGCTTATAATGCATTGTTATACAGCCAATTTGATTGATAATGAATTCTTTTAAATTCAGTAACTTTCGAATTTACTGTTGGGAGACATGTCTCGGCTGTTTTGTCAAATTTGTGATCGGTATTTAATTTGATTCTTTTACTTAGTTGCCACATACTATATGTCTATATCAACTGATCAAAAGAGTTAAGCTTTCTCAGTAACATCAAAACAAAATAACCACTTAAAAATTCTCAAGATACAAACATATTTTTATAGGCTTTTTTCAGGGGTAGAGGCTTTTTAAATTAACGGATAATTCAAACCTATTACAAGTTTCAATTTTCCGCTTCTTAGGTCTATTCACTTATACATTGCAGACGTTATTATAATAGCTTATATTTTCCACCTGGAATGGTACTAAATATGTTGAATTAATTGCGCCACCACCAGTTTGTTTTTTAACATTAAAGTCAAAACTGTCGGCCCAAAAGTACGTCATAACAAATAATTTCTCATTAACAGGCTTAATATGCAATAACCCTGCTTTTACCGACATGAGTTGTGCTACTCGGGCTTATACAGTTTCAATTTCACAGGTTAAGGGACAACTTATGCAGTGACGTAACTTGTTATTTATCTGAACTGGTGCTTTTTGACCGGTTTAAATCTGAAGACCTATAGCAAGAAGAAAGTGTTTCGTTGTTATAACTTTGTCTCGTGTAACACCATGGGTAAGATCTGAAGAATAAAATTCTATCAAACAATGAAAGTTTTCTCCAGGTGCGTGTGTTTTCAGTTCGTTATAAGTGTGTTTGAAACGAAATTACTGATTCTGAAATCTTTTAAAAAGCGAAAAGAAATTCAGAGGACCGGTGGCATCGATACCCCTACCTCTTATAAGTTTTGCTGAGAAACTCAAAGCATGAAAAACAAATTTTTACGTAGGGTATGGGAGTCGAATTCGTAACCTTTTGATCCGCAAATTTAGGGGACTCGAAAGCATCAAAGTAGCTCTCAGTCCAGATAGGTGAAGCAGCAAATTTTATGAGGCTTAATTTGGTTGTCACAATCGAAGGCCTCTTTTTTGACCACAAGAGGTAAAATAGCGGCTATTCCTTTTTTCACCATATGTAAAATATTTGAATTGCACCGAACAACAATTCCGCAATAGTTTTGTTGTGTATTCATAACCTTTTCAGCAAGTCGACCAGTACCACAAAATTTTTTATCGTCTGAGAGTGACATCCCTTTATATTTTTGCTTGTATGTACGAAGTCGAGCTCAAAAGCACTTTTGCACATGATCGATACATTTGACCTTCTCGACTGTGTAAGCTGGGTGATCGTCGTTAGTTATGATAGCGTCACATGCTTTTCTATTTCTATCTCCTAAATAGGAAGTCTAGCGTAAATTGAATGTCTCAACAGAACAATCAAACGTTTGTCCCACTCCCTTAGCCTCGATAGAACCAGCACTTCCAGTATGATTGATCTGACCCTTATAGAGTAAATTCAAATTGTCAAAAATTTTTCTTTTTTTACGTTTCTCCCAATATGGTACCGTTTACATATTTTCGATAAAACAGCATAATCAAAAACTTTACCATATGAAATATCAGTGACAACACCGTTAAGTGAGGAATAGTTTCTTCTCTTTCAATAACCATCAAAACTGGCCATAAGATTTTTAACTCAATTTCCATTGGGTTTTCCAATGAAACTTTTAATAAGCTAAAAGATTTTCTATAAGAGTTTAGTGTCTATTGGTGATGGCATGTTTATTAATTTACAAAATTCTTTAATATTTTTGTATCTAAGTCCGATTTTTCTAAACACAATAAAACATCGGAAACTTATGTCATAAAATTTCCTACCTGATTGCTTTTCTCGGTGAGTAATTTGAGGTAAAGATGTTTGAATATGCTCCCGATTACATAACTTGTCACATTGAAAAACAAATTTAGCTTTAAAAAATTGGGCAAACCCGCATTTTTATTTTATCATGTGCTTCAGTAACGTTACAGGACCAGCCCGAGCACCAAACATCTAATATCATGAAAAACCAAAATAAATTTTCTGTGTCGATTATAATATTACAACTTCGAGGTAAATCATAGCATGGCTGTCTTTATATAATTTATTTTAATTTTAATATTATTTTAATTATATAAATATTTATAAAAAGTCGGCCATCTTAAATTTTCAATGACAATGTGACTTCTATGGTTCATAAAAAATTTCTAGTATTAGTGGCTATTCTTGAGTGAGTTATGAAGTTTCCAGTGATTTTTAGATTTAGAAAAACATCACTTAAATATTTTTTGTGTTACATGACAGAGTTTTTGATGATTTTCAAACAAAAACTAGCGATCTTTAAAAGCTTGCTTAGATTCTTTTATAGAAATAAAAACACTTTTTGGCAACACAGGCGTTATAAATCAGATATTTCGATTGTTGAATCAATCAATCAATATGTTTTGTGTTTTGATAAACGCAATGCAATTGGTTAAATAATAATTATAATATTAATA
>JAUZNK010005382.1:0-10002 GCA_035046665.1 Euphysa ruthae
TAATTGTAACTAGCCTGATGATAGGAGCAGCATGACTCCTGAAACGTCGCTCAATAAAATTTTATAACTCATGACATCCGTTTTATATCTTTTTAATTAGTTCTTAATAAGTTTAAAAATTTCGTCTCAATCAAAACAAAGTAAAAATGTTTAATGAAAATATTTATTTTTGGAGATGCTCCAGGCGACAACCTGCTCCAGTCATCAGGTGAATTACTAATGAAATCCTAGCATTTATATCGGTTTTTAGCAGGCTCGAAAAACTAATATGATAATTACGTGAAATTTTAATTATGATAGTTATGTGAAGAAACCGATTATGCAAAGAGGCCGAAAAAGTAGAAAAGAAATACTATGCTTGCTTATTTATGTGCGGACTGTAGAGGATACTGTTTTTATGGGAAGAGTATGAGATCTGGTTGATACAATTAGGTTTATTTAAGAAGTGAACAGATTCTTTAATTTTGCGTTAGATGAATCATGTTTCGCTGTATAAAGATTTAATTTCCTTGTTGCTCATGCATCAGTTGCTCTTTCTTTTTAAGCTTATATATTTGTTGATAAATGAATTCTGTTGTGTAGCTATTAGCAAAAAGTATTGAATGCAGATGTCAGCATTTGATTGTAAATTCGCTAGTATCAGTAATGTTGTCTTTACCATGAGAGAATAATGATTTCTCTTACAATTTTAAGGTAGTTTGAATTGAGATTGAGATATTGATCTGTGTGTGTAGGTTTACAATAAACTTTGACTGAAATTGATTTATTCATGTGGCATTTTATAGTTGTGTCGAGGAATGTGGTAGTTAGTTGTGTCAAGGAATGTGGTAGTTAGTTGTGTCAAAGGATATGATAGGTATTTGTGTTGAGGAATGCGATAGTTAGTTGTGTCAAGGAATGTTATAGTTAGTTGTGTCGAGGAATGTGGTAGTTAAATGTGTCAGGTAATGTGATAGTTAGTTGTGTTGAAGAATTTGATAGTTAATTGTGTTGAGGAATGTGTTAGTTCTGTCGAGGAATCTTTGTTGTTTCGAGTAGCGTCATAGTTTTCGATTCATTTTTGATTGTGAAGTTAATTTGTTGATGAAGATTGTTTAATATTTCAAAATCGAGAATAACAGCATTTTATGAGTGCAAATATGTTGTCTACAAATCGTTTTTATGCTGTGGGCTGATGTGATGTGGCAAGTAGTGCAAAGTATTTTTGCGATTGCATATGCATCTCTGCTGTGAGGGAAGATGTTATCCCAGCTTCTGACTGAAGATATGAGCCCACCAAGAGACTGATAGGGTGGTAATTACAAGCATCTGATGGCTTACCAGGATTTTTGAATATTGGGACAACAAATGCCAACTTCCAGCAAGAGGGAAAACAAGATTCAGGGATAAGATTCTTAAAAAGCCTGGAGAGAATCAGAGAGAGTTCTGGAGAAAACTTTTGTAGTACAATTACAGGAATTTCATCAGGACCAATAGCTTTAGAAGGATCAAGAATAGAGATAATGGTTGTGAGGAGCCATTGCAGTTACAATTGCTGGAGAAAACCATAGAATCAAGTGGGTTTTACTTGATACTTTTGAGAGGAATATAGCAATCGATGGTAACATGAAGCCAAGAAGCAATTTCTTTGGCACATTCCTCTGTGCCATGATTGTAGATGTGTTCAAGTAGAATATCATGGAGGATTAGATCATGAAAACTGTCCCAGTATCCAACGTGATAAGAAGACAATTTTCTATGGATGGAAACTGTCTCATGGGAAGAAGTGATGTTGAAATTAATGCTGGTTGATATAAATTTAAATTAGGGGTGACAAATTGAGTTAATGACTTAGATATGACGAATTTGTATATGGGTGTCGGTACCGCAAAGGCTAGTAGTTTAAGTATTAAGAGATGGGTGAATTATTAGAGCCTTGTCAATATTTTCAGAAATGAAGTTAGTTACGCTGCAGGACTGTGTTGAAGGGGAGCTGTATAAGAAGAAAATATAATTGGTTGACTGTATAAGTGATAGACGTAAACAAATGTACAATTCATCAGGGTTTTCAAGAAGAAAGAGATTTTGTGAGCTACAACCTGCTTGTAGCTCACAAAATGTCACTTTGTCACGGACAAAGATTCCAAGGCCATGCATGTGAAAAGACGATTCCTTGAGATTGATAGGAAAGTAACCAGGTACAATAAATTCAGACAAACTTATGGAAAAATCAAGATTTTTTCACAAATTATCAAGATGTCAGGTGATAAGCTAGAGTGGAAAGATTCAACATGAGAAAATTTACTGTAATGACCACAAATGCTGATGAATAGTGAAATTTGTTAGTGTTATTACACTAACAAATGTTAGTGTTAAACAGTTAACATTAACAACCAAGTATCGCTACATTATTGGCAAAAATATCTTATTTATAACTGGAAAAATAAATCTGTCATCAACAGCGAAATTAAAGAATTTATTCACTCCATAAATCAACCTAATCATATCAACCGCATGTGTTACACTCTTCCCAAAATTTGAAAAAGCACATCACAATTTGCAACGCAAATCACAGAGTATAACATTTCTTTTCTACTTTTTAATTGTCCTCTACAGTTGGCTTAATTATCATAATGATTTTCAATCAGTCTCTAATTCTCAAATTCTAGCATACAGTAGTATGCTAGAATTTGAGAATTAACCTGGATAAATGCTACAATTTCATTTGTCATTTGCCTGAAAACGAGAACAAGCAGTCTTCTGAAATATCACCAAAAATAAAATTTATAATTTCATGACACGATCTTTTTTTACTTTGTTTAATACACCATTGGTGAAAACCAAAAATAAATAGAAGCAATGACAAATAAATAATACTTTACATAAAGTTGATGTAGCGTTTTAAAATACAATAAATTTTTGGTAATTTGGAATACGGTTAATAACATCAATGCTAATTTTGTGGCCGTTAAATTTACGGTTGTCAATAATCACAAACTATCTGCAGTTTGTTTTGTGTGTGGCTAAATATCTGGGGTAACTTTTCCTCTAACAGGCTTGTTATATTTTATTTTGAGTTCTTAGATTGATATTTAGATTGATGATCTTTATAGCCAGTTGCAAGGACTTTCAGACAGGACATCAAGAATAGATGACCGTGTAGAGGCTGGAGGTAATGGTATTTTTGGGGAGTAAATTACAAAATTTAAAATTTACAATTATTTATTTACCACACGCTGTATTTTACATCCATAAATTGAAAAATAGTTGTTTCTAAACTTCCCTATTATATTCTATACTTAATATTCAGAATGGGTTGATTTTCAAAAAGCTTTAAGCACTGTAACATCTCGTTGTCTCGCTGTTATGTTAACGTAGCATTGTTATGTTGTTTCATTGTTATGCTAACGTAGCATTATTATGTTGTTTCAACTAGAGACATTCTATTTTACCAGTTATCAAATCCATGTTATAATTCATCCATCTCCTGTAATATTGTAGAGATTTGGGTAGTAGATTGTAATTAACATTATTGCTATAAATGTTAAAGTAACTTTATCCCTATAAATCATATAAAATATGAAGGTGTCACTAAGATAAAACCTTATATCTCAGGTTATTTACTGCAGCACTAAAGAATTGCTGTAAGAAAGTTATGAGAAAAGGAATAAAGGGTTACAATTTTAGTTATCTTTTTTTTTGATGAAGAAATATTTTGAAAATTTGGAAAAATACATGTCATGAAAGTGTTACAGAGGATATTTAGCATCAAATGTTAGAATAGTAGAATTTGAGCTAGATTTCTACCATATAGGAGTTATCACTTTGTACAATCACTTTTTGTTCTTTAATGGTCAAAAGTACTTTTGGGAGCTTATCTGCATTTCTTGCATTAATGTTTTTGTTACCATTTTGAAAATTGTCAATCTTTTTCTGACGGAGATGCACATATGTAAACATTAAGACATTAATTTATAATTTCTTTCATTTTGACCAATAAAGCTGCCATATTATTCTGTGAATAATATCAACGAAGTTGTAACAGCATCAACAGAAGAATAAAGATATTATGTTTGTTTGACATATATTATACCTGTCCAAGGTGTTGGTCTTGATTTAGAAGGCGATCAAAATGAAAGTGGAACTGGAAGTCAAAGTAGTGAATTAATCACAAATTTTTTTGTTCGAAATTTTAGATAATGTTATTTGTAGAGTTATAGAGGTAAGGTTCGCTAATAAAGGGGCTGGAAATAGAAAATCAACTCATTAATGAAAAATAGAAAGAATATTGACGAATATGGGTGATCAACAAGTGGAAGGAAACTGAAAATATCAGAAGTTTTGTTGAATTTTCTGTTAACTCTGGTCCTATAACTTTCTATCAAAATAACATTTTGTTTGAAATGACCCCTTATTTAGATGCCTGAATAATGTCTCATCCATGTAAAAATCTTCAAATGTTGGCAAAGCAAGCTTTTTAGTTTTTCTCACTGCTTTTCTGCCATTTTGGTCAGTTGTCATGGAAACAGGAATTCAGGTTTTTGGTTTTTTTTTTGAAGATCTTCAATGTATTAGCTTTCAGAAATTGTATAATTATCTAGGTAAATCTTTGGAAATCTTGGACTATTTAATTTTACGTCAGAAAAGGGTTAAAAAACAAATCCTGCGCTGCTATTTTCAAAATCACTAGTACATCAGTATAACGATGCATGCATGCTCACTAATGTCACTTTGTTAGATTTACACACGTAAAACAGGATACATAATGTAGACTTTTGTATTCCCTGTTTATTTTTCAATTCAGCATAGTATCAGGGAAACTCCAGTTGGGCTTTCATAGAATCGTGTATCAGGGAAACTCCAGTTGGGCTTTCATAGAATCGTGTATCAGGGAAACTCCAGTTGGGTTTTCATTTAAAGTGTTTCTTAAATAAAGGTTTTTAATTACAAGTTCCTGTTTTAAAATTTCATGGTTTGGTAAATGGTTAGATAATAATAACTGCACATATTATAATCAAAAATTAAAGCTGACTAAAGACTGAAATAATATCATTCAGATGAAAATAGAAAAACTTAATTTTCATGCAAAAACTTTTCACTCTACAATCTACATTCATGTTTTATAATATGAAATATTAGTAGACAAGGCAAAATGAGAGTCAGAGTTTTCCTGCTTTAATTTTTTTTGGCCGAATAGTCACTTTTTTCATGAATGAGTTTATCCTTTCTTTTTGTGTAGCGTTGGTGAATATCAAAGTTCTGTTTTTAATCTGCTTTTGGTTAATACAAATGTTTTTTTACCATATTTCAAAATTTGTTGAGTTGTTCTTTAAATAAAGAATGGAAATGAAGAAAGGGATAATTAAATTGATGTTTTGAAAAACAACCTGTTTGTTGGGTTTCGCCTAATAAAATGTATTTGTTATTATTTGTTATTATTTAACAAATTATTTAGTATAGTAGTGGAAGACTCTCTCCAGTTTCTGTAATATTTTTTATCTGTTTACAGTTAAAAGAGCTGAAGAAGAGCTTAAAGATATAATTGACAGAGAGGTAATCAATTTTTCACCTAATGTAATATTCACCTAATGTAATATTTTTAGGTGCATTGTAGTTCTTGTGTATTTATCATGTTTGCTAAGTTGCTGACAAAAATCTTTTTGAAACTTTTAATTCCCTTTCTTCCACATTGAGCCTTCTTTAAAAAGGAAAGACGCTATGTCAGCTTTTGGTGAATTTTTAATGGCGTATTTATGTGCTGTTTTAGGTTTTATGGAATAAATAAAATTACCCAAACTTGTCTCGTCATATTTTATTATAACTAAAAACGCCCCAAAAAAATTAGGATTGTGAGATATTTTAAAAATTATATTAAATTAATACAGATTTTTTGAGGTAATGTGATGGATGTAGGTCTGAACATCTTATAGGTTAGATTACATGATGATAATCCCAGTGTCAAACTGTGTGGTTTTAAAATAATAACATCAATGCTTCTACCATTAGATGATGTTAGATGATTTGAAAAAATACTGATGTTTTGATACGAATTTAAAAAAAGTGGCCAAACATAAATTTCATAATCTCAGGAGTAGCTGCTTTAACGGTTGAAAGTATTTTTAATAAGATAAGATAAGTCATTTCTGAAATTAAGTTTTTTAGCCTATGAATGAGATGAAATTGAAATTGAAAAAGATGAAGCTAGTTTAGTTTGCGTAAAAAATATAATAAGCAGTTAATTTTATCTAGTTTAGTTTTAATTGAGTAAATGTTGACGTGAGATAAAATAGTACTATTTAGATATTTTTATTTACTATGCAAATATTTAACAGTGAATATCATTTATGAAAACAGAAATAAATTTGCTACCTCTCTTTTCAAACGTGAATATTTGATTGTCTTGTCGCCAACTAAAGAAAGGTCACATTTTTTTACAAAAAATTCTTTGAATCATAACAGTTTAGGCAGTTTTGTTCTCTCTAGGGCAAACAGTGCACAGAACAAGTTTAGAATGGTCTCAAATGTTTGTGGATAGATTTTTTTTCTGGGCTTTAACGCTGAAGTTGTTTATACTAATGTGGACAATAACCTATTTTTTGTTTTAACATCGTATAACATGAATACGACATATTGGAATTTGCTCTTGGCAAAGTTCAGCTTTGGCTATTTCAATTTGAAATCTCGATGGATAGATAGATAGATCATGATTTGCCTTTTTTTTTTTTGATTAGTCCAATTTCTGTTATGGTTGGATTTCATAGAATAGAAAATAGAAAGTGTTTATATAAATATTAATCGGAATAAAAGTGTATAAGAATTTTTTGTGATTTTCTAACTTTTTTTACATTTTTCTCATTCAACCTTTTGTACTTCTTGCTCCAAATGAATGTTTTATAAAGCTAAAATGAAGATTTTGGTTGGAGTTAGCTAAAAAATTTCACTAAACCTAAATTTAGACGTATCTAGGAAAAGCTACATACAAGTAGATTTGTATTTGAGGTTCAGATTTTAAATCTCTTATTAAAAAATGCTCTTTCATCTTTTTTTTAAATTATATTCTCATCAAACTGCTGCAATAAAAGTTTTTGTTATTATTATTGTTATTATTATTCTCATTATTATTGTTGTTATTAATATTAGTGCATTATTGTTGTTATTAATATTATTTTTATTTTATTGTATTGGTTTTCTTCTGTTGCCAATCCTTATATTTGAGATGTTATTTTGTTAAAAAATAAAATCCAAAGCAGTCAAAATAACTTTCATTATGTTCACTTTTTGCAATCCAAAAAGTTTTAATGAATCCTCTGACGACAAGATGTAAGGTTTGATAATGTATTGAGTAATTTTACTTCGGGTTTGATTTTGATTAAAATTTCACATATCATGGTATTTGCGACTGCTAAAAATTTTTCAACTATATAATATATAATAAATATTTCTACAGTTTGACCGCTTATTTTGGGGTGCCAGAATTTCGGACAATTTTTGAACTTTTATTTATTATTGTTAAATTCCGAAAATCCTATAAATTAAAATGCTGATATTTTTTATAGAATGATTTGGATTCAAAGTTTGACAACTACGTTAGTAACGAAACATTTGAGGAAGCCCAAGATAAAGCTAAGTTAATTGTTGAAAAGCTGGACGTAAGTACTATTTCTTTTAGAAAATTTTTAAACTACTGTATTGTACACCCTCTAATAAGCTAGCTTGTTCCACTTGACATGCTTTCTATAAACTTTGATACAAAAGAATTGATATATTTGGTGAAATAATTTTGATAATCACAATTTACAAGGATTATCGATGGTAGGCATTATTGTTGTTGGAGATTGTAAAGTACCATTTGTAGAAATTTTTTATTCTTTATTTGTTTTGCATAATATCAGAAATAATCACCCACTTGAAAAGTTTGGCTATATTGTTATGAGGTAATGTACTTTGTATGTGAAAAAGTTATTCAACAACCGTCATTTATTCATAAGTATATTCCAAGGGTTGAACCATTATGGCTTGAGAAAGGGTTGTCTGAGTTTTACTTAGAGCTCATTTCGGAGTGAGGTTTTTTTTAGCTAAAGCTCTAGCAGGGGGTACATGTAGAATGTAGTCACAGGCACAGGCACAAACATTAACTATTTTTGTTGGTTCTCTTCATAGAGATGATGAATCTGGCAGAGAAGTTCCATGATACCGGCCTGGGTGTTATGAGTTTTATGATTCATTGTTTAAACGGATTATAAAAGGGAAAATAACTGCCTAATCGTAAATCGTAAATATTGGATTAAGTCATATAAAGTAAAGGTATGGCGTATGCTTATAAATACGGTCTGATCATTTTTTGAAAAGGAAAATGCAGCGTTAGCCTAATGCCATCTTGTACATCAGACACAATCACTTTTGCGAAAAACGGAGGCAATGTTAAGGAAGTGAAATACGGGCGGTGATCATATGATGATCCAATGGATAGGATGAAATGATTTAAAAAGGATAAAATTGTGATTTTGGTCTCAAAAAATTGTTTCATGTTTTTCGTGTTTCTTAAATAAAAGGTGGCAGGCTGAAGCCGTCAGAATTTTTTTGTTTTTTATGGGTGTGATACATCGGTAAGTGTCCACAAGAGTTTTAGTTTGGTTTCTTTTCTTTCATAACCTGACTTTTATTGAAAAAAATAATCTATAATCTGAAATGGGAGCTTGCTCATATCTACTTACATTTTTAATATATTAGTTATAATTACATAGTTATTAGAATTTAGCAAAATAAATTCCAGAGGCTGGATGCACCTTTTAGAATACCAACTGTAGGAAAAAATTGTCATCAAAAGCTCCTTTTATATGGAACAATCTTCATAATGAAATTTGAAAAAATAGCATATTAGCAATAATAAAACTAAGGAAATTTTTCTTAACTCTGGTGGATATAACACAAAGACTTAATATTTAAAGACTATAGTATACCTATTTTCCACTTTGGTAGATGCTAAATTTAATTTCTAGAAGGTCTACCAAGTCCGCTTCTTTCACTAATTATTTGGAGGAATTTTTAACATGTTTTCATTTTTAGATTTTTTTTTTTTTGTGGTGTTGTATAAAGGGACCTCACTGGAAATATTGTTTTGACAAAAAATTTTTGTGCCTATCCTTGCCAAATTTTTTTAGGTTTTTTTTTTAAGAAACTCTTTCATTTAGGAGGATATTGCCGAAAAAGTTTCGTTGTCGGAACTCGAGAAGTTAGTCAATCCAGGTTAGCACTTAAATCATTAAATTTCTCTTCTGAAAAAATAATTGCTCTCATTTCATCACCTCTCAATGTCCGATTTATTGTTTTGAGACCGAGAAATTTTTTAAGTCCGTGATCAGTTTTGGGAGTAGTCATCTAACTTAGTTTTTTAGATAAGACTCCTCACAGATGGGCTCAAAATCCCTTATAGGCTGTATGATTGGCTTTTGTTTTATTAACATTCCATATTGTTTTGCAAGATATCAAATTAAGTGACTGGAAAAAGATTGCAATGAAACGTAACGTAACATCAAGACTAGAAAATAAGATCATATGATATGGGTAGGAGAATATCAAAGTTTGGAATGCATTAAGGCTGATAGTTAATTTTAAATAGTGCAATAATTTACAAAAAAAAAAGGCATAATTAACAATCGCCTCTCAAATCCTTTATTGCTTAAAAAGAAAAAAAATATATTTTCCAAAAAAGTGAAATGCTTTAGTGAAATAAAAAATAATAAATAATATGAAAGATATAAATCCGAAATAAAATGAGCTTTTTATAAATAGCTCACCCCTAGTTTTTAAATAGTATAAGCAGTAACAATTTTTTATGGATTTAAAGTATTATTTTAATATTTAACACTTTGTACTAAATTTGAGAATTTTAAAGCTAGCTTTTGCATAAGCGATTTTCTGCCACTTAGTTAGTTAATGGTGAGGGCCAAAACACGAAAAACAAACTCAAAAATAGTGAACTGTCGATGAAATGATTTTTTATTTTTATATATTTTTTTTTTT
>JAUZNK010005383.1:0-26068 GCA_035046665.1 Euphysa ruthae
GGCTAGTTACAATTAAAAATTTAAGGTTTTTATAGGAATAGCGTAGGCTCGAAATCAAGTGTTTTTGAAAGGTGTTAGTTTATTAGTGACGTAGTAATAATGCGGAACATCAAGGAAATTTTAATGGATGTAGACTTTTTATTAAGACTTCTTTACAAGACTTCTTCAGAGCCACAACTGGTAACGAATAGACGTGACCGGATGAATTGCACCTCGGATGATTGCCCCACCACCCCCTCATTTTTCAACTTAATTTTCATCTGAAAAATATTTTCAAAGGTTGATTTACCAGCTTTTATCCTAACAGGAAGTAATCATATGCAAAAATTTCGGAATATGCAAAACACAAAAACAAATTCGCACTGAAGGGAGAGGGATTTGACCAAAAATGGAAAGGCATTGTTTCATGACGTTATTTCCATTGTATCCATTGCATATAAGTGAACCAGAGGAGATGGGGGTTCTAATCTTTGAAAATATGAACAAACTTACTTATATTTACTTATTATTATTATCTCTTTCAAATCTTTTAACTGACTATGTGACATCGAAAAAAGATATCAAAAAGTATCCTTGATAACAAACTTTTTAAAGGAATTATGTTACTTATTGAGTTACAACAATGTATCAAATAAGGCAGTCTAAAAACAAAACACTTTTTAATCTTAATGAAGTCTTTTCAAACACAATAAAATTTAAGCCAGTTCAATTAAAATGCGAAGTTGCGAGCGATGCTCCTCAGGTAATAGATTGTTTGCCGATTGGGGTAATTGTCAAAAATTCTAAGAATTGCTGGATTACAATCTGTGTGTCTTCTGCGAGCAGGTGATGCAGGTTTACTTCCCTGGTGTTGTAACATTACAAAGCGAACAACCACCTTTTGTTTCTTAACAACTTATAAACTTCCACAAATTTGAACAAAAATGATAAAAACTGCACATTGACATTGATAATTGCATTCATTGAGCTTCTTTCGAAATTCACAAAAATGCCCAAATTTTTCGGGAAGCAATCATCCGGGGGGCAATTTGTTGAGGGGGTAATTCTCCAGGGGCAATTCTCATAGTACCAGAATTGAAATATCTATTTGATTTTTTTGTCTGGCGGTTTAATGATATTGAATTAATAATCTGCATGAGATAATTCCAATGTTTGTTTACATTTCAATTACATGCGAAAAAAATTGGATCAGAATTTTTCTTGGAATCTTGTTTTTATTTGTTTAATAGCTTAATAAAAAAATATTAGATCAAATTAATAAAACGTAGCGAGCGTCAATAGGAATGAAATATTAGCCTGAAGAAAGTTTTCAAGTGTACTTATTCAATGAATATTTTGTAACTATATGATGCGTCACAAAAAGAGCTAAAGCAAATAAGTCAAATAACAAACAATTTACAATACAAATTGTTATTAAATTTCGATTAAGACGTTTCGACTGTACTTAAACACAAATAAATTTTTTTTTTGTTCGCAGTTGTCGGCTTAATAGTTGTAGCAATGTTTGAGAATTGCATTTAAATGATAACAGCTACAGTGTCAATAAATTACTTTCAATATTTTGTTTAGAAAGAAGAAAATTTTAGATAAATAATAAACCCAATTAAGTGTTTTTGCTATATAAAATTGACGATACAGTGGTTTATTACACCTCAAGATTCCAACCTAAATACATTGCTAAAATACATAATAAAAAATTACAGGGTTGAAATAGAAATAGGTGTATATTGTAAAATTATAATAAAACCGCGTACGAATTATTCCTATTGAACACCACGAAATTCAAGTATCAACAAAACATTAAAAATAAAAAAGAACATTTGAATCTATTAATTAAAATAGAGATAATTTTGGCGAAATCAAGTTTATCCATTATTAAAACACGAATGGTTATATGGATTGGACACATGTTCTCGAAATAAAGCTGTTACCTATATTCCACAAAAAACTTCGAACAATCAATATTAATCGAAAATACTACCGTTCAATTAAGCAATAGTTATAAATGCTTATTTTAACCGAACCATCATAAACGGAATTTGGAAAAGCCCGTCGAGAATGGCGTTAAGCATATATTTATTATAATAAACTACAATATGTTTGTTATTTTGGGAAACTGAATGATACAGAGATCATGCGAAGGGTTGATTGATAAAATTTTCATTAAATTCTGGTGTGTGTGCATTTTGGTGAAAAATATCGATAATAAACGCACAAGAAAAATTCATTGGACCCCTAGAATTTTAAAGCACTTTAAAGGTATATAAAGTTAAAATAAAAAAAAAAACAATCTCTATATATAATACTATATATATATATAACGATTGACTTTTAGTAAAGGAAAATATCGTATTCTGTCTTCTATTCTCACTTACAAATTACAACCATAATATTCATATATTAAATTTAGAAAATATTTATATACTTTAGTATATTACATTTAGAAAATATTTATATACTTTAGTATATTACATTTAGAAAATATTTATATACTTTAGCTATTAAATTTAGAAAATATTTATATACTTTAGTATATTAAATTTAGAAAATATTTATATACTTTAGTATATTAAACTTAGAAAATATTGATATAGTTTAGTATATTACATTTAGAAATTAGAAAAAAATGAAATATAGCGAAAGACTCACAAATACTTTAGTGATTAATTGACTCCCGGACAATCCATTTTATGAAAAACCTAGAAATCTCCAACAAAATGATAAATTATACTTTTATAATGAATAAATAAACAATTAATTTCTTAAATAAATCAATTAAAATGTCTTTTTCATAATTTGTTAATTTCGAAAATAAGTGTTTAAGCAATTATTCAAATAAAAAGTGGTATGTGGAAGATTGACTAGTTATCTTTTCTTTTTAGATCGTTCTCCTTCCACACAGTCTGAATATATAAGCAACCCCATTTAAAAAAATATTGACAAGGCTATCATCATTCAACTAAGAAATAGTATTCCTATCACCATGTAGAATGGGACAGCTTTCGTGATCTACTCCGTGATATTTTACTCGAAGGCTTCTTTAACCTTGATACAGAGGAATGTACTAAAGAAATTACTTCTTGGCTTCATGTTGGCATCAATGCCTATATTTATCAAGTGGCGTTACACAAGAGCTCATGGTTTTCTCCATCAATCAAGGCAAAAATTTCTCAATGCAACCATATTTTTTTCATCTTGTTGACAATAGACGTCTTTCTACTAGAGCTCGCAATGGCATTAAAAGAGTTTACCAAAACCAGGTCCATGAACGTCTGGTCACTCGCTATATCAGATCTCAAGAATTTTGGCACATTTATAGGGCTTTTTTTAAATAAGTCTTTAATCTGACAATTTTTCAATGGACCTGAGGTCATTACCTCTTTGCTAAAAATAAGAACTGTTTTCTAAGCTGTTCAGTAGTAGCTTCACTCTTGTTGATTCTGGACACATATTGCTTGACTTTACAACTAGGACTGACACTAGCTTGACTGATCTCAACATAACAATCAAAATGGTTGCAAATGTTATTGCTACTCTTGATCCTTCTAAAGCTACTGGACCTGATGAAATTTCTGTAGTTGTACTACAATAGTGCTCTCCAGAACTCTTTCTGATTCTATGCACGTAGTCGCTAAATCCTATTTTCCTTCTTGCTGGAAGATGGCATATGTTGTCCAAGTGTTCAAAATTCAGGAGAGCGATCTTATCCTCATAATTATTGGCCTATCAGGATTCTTTCAATCATAAATAAGGTCTACAAATCATTGATTAATTCATGTGTTTCTCTTCACTTTGAGTCGCTAAGTCTGTTTTCTGATTATCAGTATGGTTTTCGTTCTGGAAGGTCCACTATTGATGCTCTGACCGTCATCTGAGAATGTGTCTATCAATGTCTTGATGCTTGCCATGAAACCAGGACGATTGCACATTTTCTACCATCGGTGCTGATGAATGGTAATCAACTCAATGAATCTAAGAAGATTCAACTGTTAAGCCTAACATTCACAAATAACTTCTCTTGAAATTCTTACATTGAATCCATTGCAAAATTTGCTGTCTTAAAGGTTGAATCTCTATTCCATATGTGACACTTTCTTCTGTCCAAGAGTATACTTTATATCTATAAGACCAAAAATATTACTGCCATCTTTGGGCCAGAGGCTTTTCTGAATGTCTTTACCTTCTCGATCGAATTCAGAAACGTATATTCAACCTTGTTGGTTATGATCTTTATTCGAGCAGTCAATGAATTTCGAATCACAGAAATGCGACCTCGCTGTCACTGTTCCATAAATATTTTCATGGATGCAATGTTCTGATGATTTGAAAAAAAAATAACACTTTTATTTAAGACTTTCTTAAGGACCACAAGGCTTTCATCTGCTGCTCATCCTCTAACAGTACAGATTCCTAAATTTCACAGAAACTTTTATACACTGAACTTCTTCCCATGTACTGCTTGCTGCTGGAACTCTCTAGCGTCTGATTGTTTTCCTTCAGATTGTGATCTCCAGTATCAACCTGTATATTTCTCAGTCTGTGCAAGATCTGTTTTATCCTTACCTCTTCTTTTAACTCTCTACTTGGTGGCTTTTAGCCTTGAAAAATGCGATTATTAACAAAAAAAAAAAAAAAAAAAAAAAAAAAAAAAAAAAAAAAAAAAAATCTGAACTATTTGGAAGTCTGGTTCCTAGACCCGAGATTTCAAAATTAATTTTAATTCCATGATCCTTGCTACGAGCCTTTTGCTAAAGAACAGCTTTAAATTTACAAGCATGCGACAGCAAAATGATCTTATCTATTGTCATCTATTTTCATACAACATTTCAAAAAGATAATGCTGAATGCGGATTGTTAAAATGTGAAATTTTGCCAGAAAATGGTTGAAGCCAAGGCCCATTACTTAGTAAGAAGAATTTTCAACAGGTGGGCATATTAGTCCAATTTTGTCTTAAAAATTTTATCAAGATTCATTTATCTACTAATCAGGGAGCTAAGGGCCTTCAAAGGTCTTAAAACAGAGTTTCATAGCACATATTTTGCATCTGATCAATCTATATATTTTTTAAAGACTTTTTAAGAGGAATTCGAATCTGCCAGTTATATAAAAAAAAGAAAAGAAATGATTTTTCATAAAACAAATCTCAATGCTATTTTCAAATATTGAGAAATATAAACTAAATATTATTTAAAATAATCGAGGTACAATACAAAAAAATATATCTTAAAAACTATGCGATTCTTTATTTTTGACCGCTGTCATCAAAATTAATCAATTAATCAACAGTCAGTTTCAAACTAGAAGATCAGAACTATACTCAGCATCACTATTATTTATATTGTTCTCACATTCAAACCTAAATATGCATCATAAGTTATATTTTCGGCATAAACGCGCTTTTGATAACCTCGTTTACATTTATATACTGTAAATTCAACAATTGCATTTGGAGCAGCTCCAAACTTAGTTACCATAATTTGAACAAAATTATTATTCTGGTCCACAGTCCAGCCATTATCAATACATAACACTGATAGTTTGCTCGTTCCAGATGCAGAAAGAATGAATCGAATGTTGGTGGTAGCTTTTCGCCAATTGATTTTTTTTTGACAAAGCAAACGATATCATTTAGATCATTGTTTGGGACTGATTTTGGTTGCTAAAGTCATAATATAAACTTGATGGCGACAGTAACTTCGTTGATAATCACGTCAAATTCTAATAGAGCTAGTAATTCATCATTGTGTTACACTAAAAGTTTCAATGTTATATCACTATCTGGAGATGAAATGATCAATCGCTGGATACTTAGGTAACAAAATACATAACTAGCAAATACGAACATCTTGCTATCTGCTTCTTCGTAATCAGATAGATGTCAGTGACAATAACTGTGATATTTCCCAAAGCCACAATTGAATTAGCTTCTGATTTTCTTCAAGAATGTATTTAAATTGAACTTTCCAGTTGTCTAACAAAAATTTTATTAAATGTATCTTGTTCTTTGGATACGATTTGGATAGGAATCTTCATCTGTGGGCTAGTTATGAACCGTTCAGCAAGCTGACATGTATTTCTTCTAGTTCGCTCAAATAATTTAATATAAAGCGGATGATCATATCGGTCAAGCACAATGCCAACGACATCAGCAATTTTCAATGCACTAACAATTGTGTTTCCATGATGCTTATTAGCTAATCTATGGATAGAATTATCATGCAATACCTAAACGGCAAGCCAGGTATTAGTACATTTGCCCAAGTGTACCTGCTATGGACTTAAGTGCATTAAAATAGGTAGCACCTAAATATTATATCATCAACTTATCATTTTTCAGAAAACTTTAGTATTTAGTGCATTTTCCTTTACTTCGAAGATGATGTGATAGCAGTTGATAAAAGCCAGATTTCATTTATTGACATGCATTAGGGTATGTTAATCGATAATCAGTTGCTTCCAGCATTCCGTGAACGATTGCGAATATATACGCAATAAAGCCTCCAACATGGCTTTATGTGCAAAAGCTTTCCACATAAAATTCCTAGAACATTAAAGTTATATAATTACATTATTACATATTTAATTCAGGTTAGAGGAAAATCTAAAAATTATGTAACCATTTTAATTGCATTTAAAGTCCAGCTGGTCACTTCTTCCATCATGAAACTACTTGTTTTGTTTATTTTTCTATTTATTTCATAGCTTAAAGGTACAATATATACATACCTATAGATTTAAAAGTTTGGTATTAATTAAAGTAAAATGTATATTTAAAAAAAGAATAATATATAAAAGATATATGTCTGTCACTCTCACATAAATTAATCTTTAAGAAAATTAAGGAAATATTACCTCTTGCAATATTTCTCCAAAACCACTGTAATCCATTATTTTTCCAATAACTCCAACGAAATTCTTAGCATGGTGAAAACCTCCTAATCTTATAACCATGTGATAATTGAGATTGAACTTTGAAACAATCCCAATTGGATTTCTTTGGCCAATTGAAGTGAGCATTTCATCAACATCAGAAAGCATAGTTAGAACTACATTAGTATCTGTGGGTGGTGGTGCATGGATTGCACAACAATAACCAATAATAGGTGGATCATTAGTTTTAGTTGGTATTAATACATGAAACCCAGTCAAACCAGGAACCTTTTGAACTGGTATTCCCATCGTTCCTGTAGGTAGGTTTCTGGTTAAAATTCATGCAGTATTAATGCTGCTCATCATCTCCAATATAACTGATCGTTTTAGTTATGTTTTTTTCACGGAAATGACATTGTTAACAAGTGCTACAACATCATGATCAAAATCATAGTATTAAAGTACTTTAGTAATATTGTATTGGCAATATGTTGACTGTTGTTTTCCTGACTATAGTCACATTATCAGACACCATTATCAGAAACTGCTTGAGTAAAATTGTTATTTGTTTTTATGTTGTTAAGTATTGTGCTATATCATCTATCCTGCTTGATTATGTTACCAACCCAATTTGCTTGTACTCACATAACAGTGTTGTAGCTAATACAGTGACCATTTTTATTACAAATATCTTAGAATTAATTCAAGTCTTTAATTCAAGTGCATGAACAATACACTTTGGCTTATGTTACCAACCATTTTTTGATATGCTAATCTTGAGCAACAACATACACCTTAATAGATTTATTTTAGTCATTTCCAAAAATATCTGGATCACTGAAACACCACCATGTAAGAAAATCAACTAAAGGTTCAGAAAGTACTGATTTTTCCTTTTTTATTGATAATCTTAAGTTTAGAACATTTTCAGCTATATTCATAGCATCAATGATTTTTATTTCACAGCTATAAATAATTTGAGAGGAGTTTCTTTGTTTTTGATAAGCAAATACAAGTGATACACCAAAGTGCTTTGTCATACTTGCTTTCAACGTACTTGATCGAAAAGAATCAATCTGGTCATTAGGAATATCACCGTGTCCCCGTATAATATCTTTGAGCTATGTTGTCAATAACATCATTCGTAGTGCTCGTCATCCACTTTTTATTAGTGGTGAATCATATTTTAAAAATACATTAAATGCATCGTCATATTCCTTTGATGTACTAACTGTCACATAGTCTGATTTTATATATGCATAATGACATTTATTGTGATATCTTGCGTCTAGCGCAGGAAGAACTGAGAAATCTAACTACCAATTTTCAATCGTAAACCCACATCCACTTTTTCATCAAACTTGTTTTCTAGTGTCTGCCAAAACTTTTTGTATTTTGTTTGCTCACAATATAAACGAGCTCTTCCAATCTAAACTTGTGTTTCGTTTCGAGTGAGTAGAACAACTTTCACTTAAGTTTAGTGTTTTTAACAAAAAATAACCTACAGCTGTATTCACATCACTATTGGTTATTACCACTATTCTGTTTATTAGTATAAGAGGCATAATAATTCTTGTGCCATCGTATGTCAGCTGAAAAATCATCCAGGAAAACACAGTTATCACTATCAACTATACTTTTGAGATGTAAAGTATCCATTCCGGCACAAGTTCATCGTTGTTTAAATTTAATAAATGTTTGCTCCCTATGTCTTATGGATTAAAAAGTTTTCCAATGCCCTTTCCACACACTAAACATCGATTTTTTGTTCAAAGATAAACGCCTTTCCTTTGCAGGCTGCTTCAATTTAATTGGGCTAGACATTTCAACAACGATTTTACATATTAATTTGTTTTAATTCTTCGTTTACATCTAAAAATAAAAACAGTTTGAAAATAATATATACTTCTAGTTTAATAAATTTATAAAACAGTTGATATATTTCTCAAATATTACTCATGTAATTCAAGCAGCGAGATATTCATAAACATCATCAACTCAGCATGGAAACTAATAACCATGCCCATAACGTAATTATAAGAATTGCATGCTTAAATGAATTCTTTGCATTATCGTTACTAATGGCATAATCACAAGAAGTTCTTGTGACTATGTTGTAGTGGTGAAACATTACTATATTCTACTCTTTTTTTTTTACACGATATAATTTAATAATTGTCTTCATGCCATAAAAAAATTCTTGTCATTTTTTACAAACGGCAGATTTTTATTCCCAATAACATAAGCTTTCACAAAATATAAATGTTGACCAGATACCAAACAGGTGATAAGGAACCATAGTTTAAGGCCCTTGGCTCCATGACTATATAAGTTGTATATTATTTTTATTAAAAACTTTTTTTAGGTAAGGTGACACACTACGAAAAATTATTTTAAATGAAAACTAGGGCTTGATTTGTCTGAATTAAACCCACAATAGGAATAGAGTTTAATCAAAACATAATGCTATTTTGATCAGCACCTAAATGAAACTATTTGAGAAATCTGATGATTTTCCCCTACGTTAAAAATTATTTTTATGCTTTGTATCGATAATTGAGAAGTTAGAGGTTATATTGGTTGATTTAGGACACAAAATAATTGAGCTAGAAATTTTATAACAACTACGAAATAATTAACATTTAATCATGAAATGAAATCGTCATGATACGATTTGCCAACTTTAAGAGAAATTTTAGCAGATTCTTTTGAGAAATGACATAATTTTAAAATTTTTTCCAATTTACAAAAAAATATGCATAAGTAACCAAACTATGGAGATTATGTAAAAAATTGGAAATTAGATACTCCAAACTCCAAACTCAAACGCTTTTCTAATAAACCTAGGTTTTATTTAAAGTGCTGAATCAACAAAAACTTTAAAGGTTAAAGATTATTATATACTGGCACAGAAATATTAAAGTTAATACCCAAAAAAGGACGCCCAAACATCCAAAAAGATAAAAATTAAAGAATTACAAAATGGCTAAATTCAACTTAGGAAATATTCAGCACTGCAAGATTAAACACAGAAAATTTTGAGAAACAAGCAAAAATTAATGTAACCTAAAATTCTGCCTGATCAGCTCCTTTTATGAACTTGCTGCTCGGGAATAAGAATTTATTCAAAGTGAAATACCAATGAGAATTTTGTAGAAAATCAAGCTCCATAACATCATTTTCCCTTCACTTCATGAAAAATATACTTAAAAATAATGAAGAAATATTGAGATAGGGCAAACAGACAAAACTGAATTCATTGGGAATTTAAAAAATCTACAAAGCAGAACAGGTTTAGAAAAAGTGTGTGACAAACAGACGAAAAGAAATAAAAGATTCATTTCCAAGCTATAGTTTGGAGAACATTCTTACCAGTATTTCTTGTTGTTGTATTCAAAGAAGTACATATAGCAGCCAAATTGCGTATCTTCTTCATATTTTTTTTCTCTATGTAGTGCTTCCTCAAGATCAATTAGTTCACCAGCATACTCACAAATAAAATCACCTTTCCTCAAAGCTTTTTTTGAAAATATACCTCGTCCCTTTTCTTTTATCATCCGAATCTAAATCACAGGTATGTTGTATAAATTAAATATCTTGACCACCAGAATTATTCTAGCAATATAAATCAGAATGCAAGAACAGGTTAGAGCTACTAATTTCATATACAATTATGAAAATGTGTTTTAATAATTACAAGATGCAATTTGACAAAGGGTCCAGAAATGAGCGTTTCGTGCCAGTGGCAATATAGATGAAAATATGAAAAAAAAAAAATAATAACAGTGGAATCATAAACGAAAACATGCTTTTTTTAAAGCTTTACGTCATAGAGAATAGTGAACAGTGAAAAGAAGAACTGACAGAAATGTTAATTTAAAAGACTCTATATGTAATAGTGGTATACAGAGGGAAAAAATAAGATTTTTTTGCATGGCATGGATAATTCACAGCATTAGGAGATGGTCATTAGCCTTGGGTGACTTCATAATTACTAATTTATAATACCATATATGCAAATAAATGTTAATTATCATGGCTAACAAACATAAAATTTTGAAGATACCTTACAACTTATAACTAAAAAAAAGTCTACTACTAGATAATAATACCTAGGGTTAGAAAAAATATAAATATTGGAGTTCTCAGCTAAACCATTATAAAATGTCAATGCAGCCTATTAAGAAATAGGGAATTTAACCCAGTGGAATTTGTTTAAATAAGTTTACAAACACCATATAGAATGATATTTAAAAATTTAACTTTGCAATTGACTTGCTAAAATTTCAGACTGGCAGGGAGAGTATTGGAAATGTAGAAAAAGCAGTGCAACAAATAGAGAGGGTTGCTGATTCCATTTCTAAACTGTAATTACAGAGGAACTTTTGTGTGCAGTTAAAGTTGTGGTTCAATACTTGTGTATTAAGGTTACTAAAGTTTAACCTTAAGCGGATGAGAAGCTAAAATATCTGCATAATAATCCATGTTAAAAAGCTATACTTGCTGTTATAAATCTAAGTAAAAACAAGAAAGTTCTTGAGATGTCGGATAGGATAAAATTGATAACAGTAAATTATCTCCATCCAAATGAAATATACATTGTAAGTAATTATAAATATAGATAAAAAATTGTGTTTTTAATATTCATTGTCTTAAAATGAGATCTTTTAGAGGGAAGAAAAATTTTTAATCAAAAAGAAAATTTTAAACTAGTGTTGATATATTTCATATAATGCATTGAATTTTCACCCAATGCAGGTGCCCACTAATAAGTTTGTGATAAAGTCAATTTTCATTGTTATATTACACTGGCTGCTGTATTTTGAACAGAATATGTTAATCTTACATCGCTAATTATTCACTTGCTCAGAATATTATTATTACTATTGTTATTAATAATCTAAAAAGATAAATTTTTCAAAATTAATTCTACCATACAATTAGCACTGATTTATACCAATGAAAAATTTCCTCAGATTAATGTTTCTTCTAGATATCTGAAATAAACATGGATTGGAAAGGTTAACTTACAGTATGGCATTAGTGTTAACAAAAATTGATTACATCAATTGATTACAAGTTTACTAAACAATAAAGTGTAAGGTGAAACATTTACATTATTGACAACATAACCGTGGTTTACCACTAAAAACCAATGTTGACTACTCAAAGATTTTAATTTCATAACTACAGGATAGATACTGACATTTAAAATTGAATTTATTGATTTGTGATTAGATTGTTTAATCATCGGAAATTTTACCACCACCAACTAAAAATCATCATCTCCTTCACCGTTATTTCATCGTTGCTTTAATATCTGTTTTCTATAATAGCATAGAAAGCAGAATTTTGGACAAGTTTATTAATGGCAGTATTTGAACCAAAAAGGTAAACAAATATAGAGTAATGGAAATAAATACTGTTATTAAAGTGATATTTTGTTTTACATACCTCTAGCCCATCTTCATTTCCTGATAGTATCTTTTTTTCCAGCCACAACTGTTCTTCTTTCTAAAAATTCATATATGTATATATGTATATATATATAAATATATATATATATATGAATTTTCATCATTCTTTAATTACTAAGAGAGGGACGGCTGTATGTTTTACCTTATATGAACCAATCCAATTTAATTTTCAATGATAAATTTCTTGTGGAAGAAATAAGGCAAAAAGAATAATGGTTTGTTTTTCTCGTTCTCTAAATCAGTTAGAAGAAAAAAACTAATCAATTCTCAATAAAATTTAAAAATATATAATTTAAAAAGTTTTGCAACTGCTGATTTTAAAAAAACAAATTGATGGCCTTACAGAACCAACATCACCTGTGAAATTGAACTATATAACTTTTCAAATATTCAAGGTTGCTTGTCACAATATTTGCCTCATTAACCCTTAAATTCATGCAAAAAATTAGAATGAACAAATATTAAATATTTATTTCATGGTTTTAAGTGGGTTCAAAAATGAAATGCTAACAAATTTATGTAAACATTGTAGATAAAAAAACCATCATTGATTGTGCTTTAACAAAATTTTTGACGGTATTTGTATCAGCTTAAATTGGTCATAAATCTTATTTCAAGTTATGCTGCCATAGTATACACAAATAAGTTAAGCAACAACAAAACAACAAAAAAGAAAAGGTGTACCTCACATTCTTTTTTGGTTTTTCGTTGACTTCTACGAACTTGAAAATGTTGGAGTAATGTTGATTGAACTTTATCAGGTCTAAATAAAGTATAACCACTATTATACAATTTGGTAACTACCCTTGCAACAAACATGGATGATAACAACAGTTGCAACCTTCTCAGCAGTAGTAATATAAAGGTACCAAACAGGTAATAACCACTGATGTGTTCGCATACTTTTGGCATGTTTTATTACAACAGCCAAAAAACATAGCGGCCACCCTCAAAAAGTTAAACTCTTTAAATTTTATGAGTATCACTCTTAAAAACATAACACAGAAACTCTATTTAGAGCAACTATATCGTCAAAACTACTCAAATGTACACATCATATTTAACAAGTACTTGTGACTAATGATTCAGTTTTTATGACTAAAGAATTAAAAAAAAAAACTATGAACTAAAGCAGTTTTGTTCAATTTTATAGCTATAATTTTATTACATTTCATTTTATAAGCATTATTTGTAGATGTGTTAAAAATAGGAGGGAATATATTAGATGGTGTTAAAATAGGAGGAATTATATTAGTACAGGTGTTAAAAACAGCAGCCAGGCCCTGAAATAATTTTTTTAGGCATTCCAGTGACGATGAATGTCACATTAGCAAACTTCACTGGCCATGTCAAAGTATGTTAAAAAAAAACTTTTTATTTTATGATATTGTTCTATTTGCCCGTTGTTTATTATTGTTATAAAAATCTTTAATCTCATTGTTATAATTATCCAATTGTTGATGTGCATTTGCGTCATTTAAGGGTATTATTATAGAGATGGAGTTAGGAGTTTAAAATTACAAAAAGTTTATTACAGGGAAGAATTTAAAACAACTGGGGCTTTATTGGAGGGAGCGATATAAAATAAACATAAGTTTTTTTTATATAAAAGGGAGTTTATCAGAGGTTAGAGCTTGAAAAAAGAATTATAATAAATTTGATGGAGGAGTTTCAAATAACAAGTATATGCAAGGAGTTTAAAGAATAACAAGAATTTAAAATAACAAAAAGCTAATCAAAGAAAATCTAAAATAAAAAGAAGTATAAAATAACAAGGAACTTTATACAGACAGACGTTTCAAAACAATTTGAGATTATTAAAGGAAGATTTGAAAAAATTTATTAGAGGGAGAAGAAATAACAGTTTAAATATAGGTTTTAAAATAAAAGTATGTTGGAGGCAGAGATTATAAATAGGGAGTTATAAAATAACAGGAAGTATAGTAGACAGAGGTGTTAAAAATAGCAGGGAGTTTGTTAGAGGAGTTTAGAGGGTATGAGTTAAAGGTGAGCTTATTTAAAGGTGGTGTTTAAATTAGCAGGGGATATGTAGAATGGAGGTGTAAAATAAAAATTATTGGTGAGAGGATTTTATTATGGGGGAGGAGCTTAACAAGGGGGGATTTATTAGAAGGAAGAATATAAAATAACAGGTAATATATTAAAGGCTGATTTTTGAATTTTTGAAATAACAGGGAGATTTTAGAAGGAAGGGTTTTTCAATGAAAATAGTTTATCAGATTATCAGATGACGGTTTTTCAATTAACAGAGGTTTATAGCGAAAATTAAAAAAAGAAAAAAAAAAAAAAAAAAAAAAAAAAAAACTTAGTAGAAGGAGTATAAAATACCAGGATGAGTTTATTAAAGTGAGGGGTTTCACACCAAAGGAAGTTTATTTGGGGATGGGGTTAAAAATATCAATGAAATTTTAAAATTAACTGGGAGCTGTTAAGAGAGAAAAGGGTTTGAATTAATGAAAAAAGTTGATAAAAAAAAAGAGGTTATTAGAGGGAGTTTATTAGAAATAGATTCTTAAAATAGCTTAAAAAGAATATTAGAGAAAAGATTTCAGAATAATGAAAAGTTTATTAGAGGTAGTAGTTAAAAAAAATTGGAAATTTATTACATAAGGATGAAGAAATTAATAATTGGGAGTTTGTTAGAAGGTTAAAAAGGGTAGTTTATTATTAAAACGGGTTCAAAATAACAGAGAGTTTAATAAATAACATCTTTAAAAAAACTGGAAGCTTAGATGAAAATATTTAAAAAAACTTGGAGTTGATTTGAGAGCGAAGTTTAAATAAAATGACAGAGAGTTTCTTAGAAGAAGTTTGAAATAGAGGAAAGTTAGGAAGTTTATTAGAGGGAGGGGTTTAAAATAACAAAAAATTATGAAAAGGAAGATGTTTGAAATAACGGATAGTTTATTAGATGTTTAAAATAGCAAAAACTTACAAGGAGATTAACCAACAGCTTATAAGAGAGATTTTATTTATTTATTTTTGATATGCTTTTGGGAACAAATTTTGTAAATAAAAGACAGCTTATGACAGGGATGTCTGAAGTAACTGAAAATTTATAGATTAAAGTTTAAGTAACAGGAAGAATTAAATTGCTTTGCTTACTTTTCTAAATCTTTAAGAGTTCGTGTTTTACGGTTAGTATTTTCTTTTATAGAAGTTTTGGCTGTGTTATTTACTTTTGGTTGTGACTTCTTCACTTTGTTTGTAGGTTTGAGACCTAAACATTTAAAATAGCACAATGTTATTTAATTAGCATAATAGGTAAAATTAAGTCAAATTTCTTTTGCTAAGGAAAAATGATCTATACTTGAAATACAACATGATAAAATTACCTTATAAATTTATCTACATATCTTAAATATGCTACCAAAACTTCTCAGCAAAACATGATTTCTTAGATCAAAAATATATAATATAGTTAAGGAATCCTCACTGTTTTAGTACAACTAAAGTTCACTGTAATTCTTGGAAATTATTCTTAAATGGTAAATGCAACCCCAATTTTCCCTAATTTTTTTCCTATTAGAGAAATTTAAAATTATCCATTCTGTATATATCTGATTAAAAAAGAATCACACAATGAAGTCAAAAAATTTAACAAACACATTATTTATCAAAAATATATAGGATAGACATCCTGTTTTCTGTGATAAAGCTATTAACAACTTAATAAATGACATAGCACAATTAGATATCTGCTATTTCATACTAACAGAATACTAATTATCATCAGCAATCCCTAGATTTATGTTTGCGGTTTTATAAGCAATACATTTATATACAAATGTAGCATACTTAAACGTATTTTTGTACAATAAACACCATATTTTTTCTCAAGATAGGTCTTGGATTTACCTACTGATAAAGTACAGAAATTCATTGGCCTATTCATGGGTAATCTTATCAGATTCAGAAAAAAAAGATGAGAAATAAAGTCACTGGCAGTTATTTTTAATGATAAACTATCTTCCTCTATAAATTATTGCCTAATTCCTGTTATTTCTGGATGAAATAAAGATTAGAATTAAAATTTTGCATTAAAATATATTCAAAAATTTTTTTCAGTAGTAGTAAGCTGAACTATTGGGACTGGGGCAACCTTCGTGATCTAATCCATCATATTCCACTTGAACAAATTTTCAACTTTGATAGAGAGGAATGTGCTATAAAAAAAATTGCTTCATGGCTTCATGTTAGCATCAATTTCTATACTCCCTCTTAAAAGTATCAATTGAAACCCCACTTGATCCCAGGATTTTCTCAAGAAATTGTGGCCGCAATTGGTCATTGCAGTCATTACTTTTGTCTTATTCAGCACGCCAGTTGTGTTGAGAATAGACTTCATTTTACCAGAGGCCACAATGAATGTAAAAAGAGTCATTGAGGAGGTAAACGCTCTTACCGAAACCAGGTCCATGAATGCCTGGTCACTCGATCTATTGGATCTCGAGACTTCTGGCACATTTATAGGAGTTTTTCAAGTTTATGATCCATCCACTCCTTTATTTTATTTTCTACATTATTTTTGCCAATGATATAATTCACTGATTTTTTGCTATTTTATTTTTCGATGAAAATGTTATTTGTTAACTTGAACAATATTCAAATAATTATCATTCTTCTTTTTTTTAAAACAAGATTTTTTTTCTTTTTTCTAAAAAACGTTTTTTCAAAAAGAAATTAATTCAAGCAAAATGTTTTTCAAAATTAGTTACGTTTTTATTTTACACACACTTCTAACACATACTTTATTTATAAGGAGCCATAAAAATGGCCTACTAGTACAGTTTCTTAATTTTAACGATGTTACTAAAAGTTTTTTAATATTGCCAAAAAATAATTATCAAAAGTTTCTTTTTCCTTTTATGATTCAAGTTTCAGTGTTTTTGTTGAGTCTTTTTCAACTTTTACGCAGCTTTTGTGCAGCTCTTTCACTTTTTCAAAAATTAAATTTGAAAAAGGTTGTTTGTCTTTTTGAAATCTTTCCTTCACAACAGTCAGTTTGAATGTTACTTAAAAACGCTCGCAATTATTTGTGTACAATAAATATGTCTAAAACAAAAGAAACTGATCATAGAAAGCAAAACATTGAGCAGACATTTCAACTAGGTGAAAGATTTATTGTTTTCTCACAGTAATCACTACTGAAAAAAATATTTTCAGGAGGTTCATAATAGTTTCTTATAAATCAGTTTCTTACCAAAAAAAATATGTGTACTTTAAAATAATAAATCATCCAAAAATAAGATTTTTTATTTTGAAATTCCTAAGGTGAAGCCAAAAAGTCAATGGGAACATTCATTAACGGTACAAAAGGTGTCATGAAGCAATAAGACTTAGTTATAACGTCTGATAGCAATACAAAATCCTAGGCTAAGATTAAACCAAACAAACATAGTGTCATCTGTCAAAAAAGCATCTGAAGATGCATATAAAGAATTATTTTGTGCTTCTTATGAGGTAGCTTTATGTCCAACTATGCCTTTAAAGCATTTCGGCATCAACGTTAAAAGTTTAAGAGCTTGCGGTGTTTGTTTAATACAAGGAAAACAGGATGGGATAGCAGCAAGTTATTTTCATCAGTATATAGCTGATGCTGTAAGAGAAAAGATTTCATCACCGTTAAAAAAGTTATCTGAAGAGGAGCATACATATGAACTTGTTGGAGTCACGTCAGCTGGAGCCAGGGTCAACACTGGATGTCACAATAGTGTTTTAACACAATCTGCCAAGGACAGACAATGGTTGAATAAAAAACTACTGTGCCAACCACCGCATAGAGTTAGCTGCCAAAGAAGCAATAAAAGTTTCTTTTCTTACTGATGTGCAAAATGTTTATAATAAAAATTTCTTTCTCCACAAAAACTCAGGGCTATAAAATCAGAATCTGGAAAAGCTTCTGAAGCACTTAACATCACTGGCTACCCATTTCAAAGAATAAACAGAACTCGTTTCATTGGACATAGGCAATGCAGTTATGAAAAGATTTTACATGTACTGCTTGCTTTAATTATTACATACGAAACATCCCTTGCAAGGATAAAGAAAGTAGAAACTAAAGTAAAGATAACAGGGATAATAAAACAACTATGTAATTATATAAAAAAAATACTTATATATCTGCATTCTAGAAAAAGTTGTTCCTGCTGCAATGGTATTTCAGGGTTAAAGTTTAATGCCGCATGAAATCAAACCAAGTTAATGCTATAATGGAAAATAAAATGCCCATTGGTTCAAATTTAAGGTACTTTATGTTTGTAGAGGATGAACACAATCACAGCAAAGCAATACTTTTGCAGGAACATTTTAAAGCAGGTCACGAGTTACGGAAGCCAATTACAAAGAAAAAGGCGGTTATTTCTGAAGAAAGAATAACAAATTTGTCCCAAGTTTTGAGAGGTGCAAGTTCAGTTGCAACCAAATTCATTTAAGTGTTAAAAAAACGGCTTATCCATAATGATGAAAATACTAACATATTTAAGGCAATGTCTATTATAGATCCAAGCCATTGGAGTGATGGTATAAATTATGGTGTTGCACAACTGTATACGTTATACAAACACTTTAAAGTTTCGTTAGAATAAGCTGGGTTTAACATGTGCACACATAGCATAGGTAGAACAATAGTGAAACAAATAGTGAAACACTAAGGCTAAATAATGACCCTTATATATAGATAGTAAAGGAATTGAATATGCTTGTGCGGTGCACAAAGAACACGACTTATATCATAAAATTTTCATGCAAAAAAAGGTAATAGAAACTCGTTTATATTTACACTTTTAGGAAATATGACAGCTTAGAAGATAGATAAGTCTTACCATTTACATGTTTGAAAATTAGGGCAAAATAAAAGAAAAGGATGACAAAACAACAGGTAGAAGAGCAAAACATTTTAATGTAATTTCTAATAATAATTTTTACGCAATTGTTCTTTAAGTGCCCATAAAAAGCATGACTTTGAGGTGTTATTTTTTAAAGACTATTTTTAGAGAGTATACAATTGAATTTAACCTAAGTTTAACATAAGAATATATATGTAATTGAATTTAACCTGTGGGTACCTATCTTGTTTTGCGGTCTTGTCAAGTCGTTGTTATTGTTATGGTCACCCTCTTTTCTGGACAAGAACTTATCTTTAAAAATAGCTGGTAGATGTGAATGCTGCTGGTCCCATATAAAACTACAATTTAAATATTTCATTAGATTTTTGGGGTTTGATTATCTCAATAAAAATTTATTCAAGTTTTTTACTTTTGTAAATGTTTAGATCTTCTGTTGTTTTAAAATTAATATTAGATTTAACATATAGAAGAGCACCTCCTTTTTATGCTTGTGTTGGAATGTTTACATACGAGCAACCATCACTATCAACATTAATGATTGAGATATCATATTTATAGATATCAGACATTGTAATTGCAACTATGATCGGTGCAAAATTTAGTAAAGTTCTTCAAAACATAAAACGGTAATGACAAAATATTTAGATGGATAAAAGTATCAGAACCGATTTTTTGGCTAAGACTCAGATTTGCAATTTTAGAGAAAGGAATCGTGGAAGGAATCATGCAAGCAATGCAAATCCATGGAATATCAATGGTTTCAATTAGCATTTTATAGTAAGCATGGTCATCTATTTGATGACAACCAGTATGTATCTGAAAATTACATTCATTTAGAACATATTCCACAAAGAAATTTGAGTGACATAAAAGAAATCGAGGGAAGAAAAAAAGAGAAAAGAAAAACGAAAAAAAAAAAAGAGGAGAAAGTGACATTCAAAGAGAGAATACAGTAACTAACAAGGTTCATGGCTATACTCATGGGATGCCATTATCATAGTGGAAGCTTAGTATAATGGTTTGGAATATATAATTAATTATCAAATCATGTGCTAACTAAAATTTTTAAAACTATGAATATTTTGAAAACATATATTAAATGCACAACATGAAAATACGGAAGTAAATATATGCAGAATAGTAAATTCAAATAGAATATAGGAATAAGGAAGATGTTGTTTTGATATTTCTCAAAGCAGAAGAGAGTGGGATTGGTTTAAATTTAAAATTGGAGAGATTTGATAGGTCGATAATTCCACATCTGAGGTTAAAAAGAGCATTTGAAAATAAAATAAGGAAATTAACAGGCCAAAATGTATATATACAGCCAGATAAACAGAAAAACAAAATATTTAAATACGAATACTAGGAAAAAATTTTCAAAATTCCTTAACTAGTATAGCTGTGTTGTTTTTGGCATCTTTGTCCTTACTCAACAATTTCACAGGGTATGCCAAATATTCTTTTAAACCCTTTAAATCTTTCCCACGTTTATTTTATTTTTTCTGTTTTCAGCAATTATATTTACATTACATTTGGTCGAAAAATAAAAAAGCAGACTTACTTTCGTAATTATCAGTGACAACACATCTGAGTATTTGTTCTGATAAGATGCAAGTTGATAACAAGCAAAAATGCGAGGGGGCTTTTGCATCTAGTGGCACTACACATCTGTGAGCACGCTTAATGTTAGCGTGTAGGACATCTAGTGAAAGTGTTGGCACAATTTTATTGATGTGCACGCAGAGAACTTCTTTTATATTGTCCGAAGTTTTTTCAGTTGCATAGCTGAATGGTAAACCTTGAAAAACTAATGTTTTTCTTACTGGACTATCAGTCAATCTGAGAATTGACATCTACCTCAATCACACTGCATTTAGCTTTATTCTGCACTATCTTCATGTTCAAGCGATTTTAGTATTTAGAATTCATTTAATTTCTTTAGCATATATAGTTCTTTTTCCAAATAATCATCTCTATCGGAGAGACTTTGTTTTGATAATAATAACAATGTCTTAATAATAAATAATGCTATTATTCTCGGTTGTTTGGGTGATACATATTGTTAAAATACTAATGCTTGTAATGTATTATAATATAAAAAGACATAAAATAAATAATCATTTTCTGTTACAAGGCAGTTGTTTTTATGAAACGTTATGAAACAGTACATTTGTCTTAATCACTGATCTATTTAATAACTTATTATATTATATAGATCAGTGATCTTAATCCTGTATCTTCGTAAAGTCAAATGAGACGAGCGATAATAATTTAATCTTTTTTAAAGGTAAAATTAAAATATAAATAAAATTACATCCAATTATTAGTAAAAACTGCTTATTGTCATATAAATAACACAGCTTTATATAGATATTAGTTCAAAAGATGTTAAAATACATATTTGTTGCTCCCAGATAGACATTATTTGAGGCTATAAAAAAACTAATTGTTGATATTTCCAGGACAGAGAAATTTTTAATGATCTCTTTATAGTAAAGAGTTATTTTTGCTGTTTAGAATTAAGTCAGTCTAATTATTTTGATTTTTTTGGTTTATGAATATGGTCCTTAGCCACGTATTTTTAACTGCACAATATTGAAATGGTTGATTATTTTATAATACCGTTCATAAAATGCATTCTATATTAAACTCCGCAATGTTTTTAAAAATATATGGGTCTCATAATACATATAGAGAACAGTGAAAGGCCCACGCTATTATGTTTGTCTAAAAAAATAACTATACATTACATTTAGCACTTGCATTTTCTGGCATTTTGATTTCTATCAATCGTTCATCCGGGTTTAAATCTAAATAAGCAATACAAGCAAAATATAATAATAAGTAGACATTGCAGGAAAGTTATACCAGCTTTTTTACACTCCATTTCGTTTCATCTAATGCATTAAAATTTTAATTTTCCAGATTTTTTTCATAGAAATGCAATGGTTTCAGCTATCTTATGTTGAAGTATACAAAAAATTCCAGCCATTAGGTTAAATTTATACTCAAAATTATATTTTTTAATAAATGCAAAAGTTGACCATTCTGATTTACAAATTAATAAATTAAATCTTATAAAAATATGATAATAATTTTTTTTTAATTTAATTGAATAAAATCAAGTATTTAACTACTAAAATATATGATCCACATGCTGAAAGTTTATGAATCTAAAATTATATAAGCGTTCATCAATGTAATTAAAATAAACACCAAAAAAATCTTTTTTAACTAAGTCTTGGTTAAAGAGAAAGAAATTTAAATTCAAACTTATATTTATATTACTTAAGTTTTGACCATTAACTTATTTCAACTATGACATTAACCCTTTAAGCGTCAGAGATGTACTTTTATTCAGATCCTTATCATGCGGAAATTGTTAGAGACTTAATAGTACGCACAGCAATTAGGTCGCCTTTAAGTTGATATATCTGATGTCATATCTGCAATTAAAGAACCATATGTAGACTGTTTTAATTCGTTAAGTGAAAACGCACTATTTCAATACACAAGCCTCTAATTATCTGTGCAGTTATGAAAAAAAAAACCTGATGCTTAAAGGGTTAACAATAAACTACATGATTTATTGCTAGATTTGATTCAACTACTTGGTATTCTAAGAATATTGTATGAATATCTTTAAGTTTCAAAAATTTATATGTGTTTTAGATATCATACCTTTAATTTATATCAAAGAAAAATTTATAAAATAGATAAAAGAGACTTAGTAAGTAAATATATACTTTGATCTTTAAATTTAAATCAGCTAAATTCCCTTTACTTTTGTTGTATTTCTACCACTGTTGATCATGAGATTCTTATCTCTGAACTTGAATATTATGGTGCTCGTGGTGTTATAAAAAATTGGTTTTCTTCATATTTAAAAAACCGTAAACAGTTCATAACAATAAATGGTTTTAAATCTTCTATCCAAACTATTAAATTCAGAGTCCCCCAAGGGTCTGTACTTGGTCCTTTATTATTATTAACTTATATTAATGATTTTAATCAATCAGTTAAACATTCTGTAGTACATCACTTTGCTGATGGCACAAACTTTTTGTATTTTAACAAGCCAATAAATGTTATACGTAAAAAGATTATTTCAGATCTCAGAGGTATTACTAACTGGTTAAATGCTAACAGAATTTCCCTAAATATAAGTAAAACCGAGTTAATTGTATTTCGTAGCAGAAGAAAACCTATTGAGTATGAAATAAAAATAAAATTAAACGGGAAACGTCATTACTCTTCAATGTATGTTAATTACCTTGGAGTTTTGATTGATGAGAGTTTGACATGGAAATATCATATTAACGAGCTAATTAAAAAACTTAATAGATCAAATAGCATGCTTTCAAAAATGCGTCATTATGTTAATAATATTACCATTCGTTCTATTCATTTTTCAATTATTTCTTCGCATATTAGCTATTGCTGTCAAGTTTGGGGTCAGAATAGAAACAATCGATTAAATAAATTACTTTCGCTTCAACGGTCTGCTCTAAGAATAATAAACTTTCAGTCTCTCCGCTCTAATGCATCATTTTTATTTCATAGTATGAATATAACCTTGTTCTCGACTCCAATTTTATGTTGGTATACGATTCTTTTAAAAACAACGTTCTGGTATCAACATCTGATTACTTTTCTGGGAGTCTCTATACTCATAATTACGTTACCCGTGATGTTAATAATAGAAAGCTAGCTCTACCATCATTTAAAACAGTAAAATATGGTAAAAATTCAATAAAATTTCAGTGTATTGCTGAATGGAACAAATCACTGATAAAAATCTACAGATTATTCTCTATGAAATATGGCAACCTTAGTCAATATGGTGTTCATCTAAGCTATTCAGAACTTCCAACATAAAGTTATATTTGCTGAAATAAAGCCTCCAAAGCTTTATAACACAGATCTGGCACAGATCATAAATCTTATAAAAAAAATTGTCATTTAGTTGGAGCATAGGTAATTAAATCATAGGTAATTAAAGCAAGAAAATTAAATCAATTCCAAAAAATAGAAAATATATAGCATTATAGGTAACAGCAGAAGAAACAAGAAATTGATGATTTAAAAGAGATCTTTACCAATTTAATAAAATCTTCTAGGAATAAATATCTCATTGATCAAAGTGTTAAACTAAGTGATTTACTGTTTGGCCCTAGGAGCCTATTAGGCTTTGCTTAACAGATTTTAAGCAAAAAATAAAATATCAAATATACCACGGCTTGTTGATAATTGTTTTGGAAGCATTTTTTGCTTAAATAATGCTCACCTATTTAACAAATATCATTAAATTATATTATTATTATAATATTATTATTATTATTAAATATTAATAATTTATTATTATTAAATTCATTAGGTAAGTTATCATATTCATTTATAACGCAAATGCATCACCTCATCACGCTATTCAATTAAAAGCTGGCAAGCAACATAAAAATGTGTAATAATTGCTAAACATTCAGGAAACCAAAAAATCGAGTAATTGACAAAAACATTCAAATATAGTTTTTAAACTTGCAACTTGGCCATTGCTAGACAATAACAATTGTCTTTTAAAAAGTGAAACATACTTCTGGAGCTTTTATGTTAAAGTTTCAGAAAAATTTATGAAACCATTAAGGAGAAAAACTAGTGACACAGACGAAAGATGTGAATTTAAAGGCTTCTTTCCAAGCTACTGTTTAGGAGCCAATTAGATTTGCTCAATTGCTAAACTTTCTTTCTTTTTCTACGTTATTTGTTAAATCTATTTTCTTTTTAAATCTCATGTTATTCAGCTTAACCATGAATGCATATTTAAGTGGTAAATCACTAATCCACACATTTATGATCATGTCACTAAGTTGGAGTTTGTTGTTGACTGTGATCCATAACTATTCTGAGGTATTTATTGACATGAGGAAATCTCTAACCCTTTCCGGTCTAAGGCTCAGTAGTACTGGTCAAGGATTTTGAACAGAGCGGTCCTAATGGTCCGTAGTATGGCTCATTGATTCGAGGGCGTTTTTGGACGCACAGGAATGTTTTTGGCGGCTCCAAAAAAGTTGTATAATGATAGTGATGAGATGTTTGGATAAAAAAGTGTGGAAGAACATTGAAATTGCTGCAGTAGAGTATGAGGATAAGAATTTTGCTTTCAATGAGAATGCATGGCTAAATATATTTTGATCAAATTGTTGCTACATTTTAGGTTCTGATGAAGGCTTTACTTAAAGTTTTTTTCATTTGTTTTGTAATTATTTTTCCTACATTGCCTATCAAAATGAAGATATGAATAGCCATCTGCCAAAAAAAATGTCTGAGAATTTTGGTCAACATGACCGTTGAAAATTTATTTAAAATAGATATTTAAGTAAAGTAGGTCAGAAAACGTGATTTTGGGGTGAGGCGTACTGCCAATTTCAGCTGAGACAAGAAAGTGTTAACAAATAGATGATTAAAATTAATTTATTATGAAATAACCAATGATTGGATAAGCAAACAGCAATATATATTTAATCTTTAATCTTACTTCCCAAATTAATTATATTACGATAAAGAATTAATAACGTAGAACTAATTATATTCTACTTACTTTCTTTCTCTTCTTTACCATCTATTTCTTCAACTAATTTTTCAGCACTTTTAAAGTCTCTTTTATCATTATTTTTCTCAAAAACTTCTATTACTTTTTGGTTTTTGCTTTCTTTTTGATCATTGTTTGCTTTCTGATCTTTCTTTTGTGATGAAAGAACTCTTAAAGGATCTTTCTTAGCTACTAAAATGATTGTAATAAATTACAGAAGAACACTTAGGTCAACTTAAAAAAAAATATATATATATAGATA
>JAUZNK010005384.1:0-10002 GCA_035046665.1 Euphysa ruthae
ATGTAAACCAAAGAAGAACTTTTTAATTTAATACAACAAGTAATGAATGTCAACAGATAAACTTGGCTTATCTTATCTACACTTAAACTAGGATACAGATAAAGTAGGATTATCAGCGGAAAAAGTCGGTATTTCTGTGATAAACTAGGTTTATCTAATTAATATCAATTCGGCGTTCCATAGTGTAAAGGTAAAGTTTTTAGTTAAAATTCTCGTTTCCATAGTTACCATTTTTAATCTCAATGCTTAAGTTTTTAAGTATGTTACTTAATAATATTATTTTTGAAAAAAAAAAAAAAAAAAAACTTTTTCCCCTTAAATGTATATTCATGTTCTCCCCTTAAATGTTATACATTAACGTGAATTTACAAAATACATGTTTCTTTTAAATACTGTGCATACAAAATTGTTAACCAATTTATCCTAAACCTACATTTTTCAACATATAATATGAATTCTCCATCTTCTATTCTTGTACGAATACTTCTATTTTTGATTCCCTATTGCAATGACAAATAGAGTCCTATTGTAATGTTATATAATGACTAGATTTAAAATTTTACTATACCATGATTTTTAAAGAATTATAATCGGTAAAGTAAATTTCCGTATAATCACTTAGGCACGATGTTGGAAATCAATCAATGCTAAATTTAGTATTCAATTCAGATCTTTTGGTGTTGAAGTTTGGTCATTGATGCTTATATTATGATTTTCTTCTGGCAAAACATTAGTGTGCAAGACTTGTGTTTAAAATTTGTTAAGATGAGACACGTCTTTCGTCAGAAATGTTTCATAACTTTGTTGTCCAATATCCATTGAAATTTTTTTGAGAATAAAGTTTTTGTCAAGGTGTTCTTTTAATAAGTTTTCTCATTAAAACATAATGATTGTTTATTTTTTTAAAGATTTTGCCCGAAAAATTGACAATTTTTTGCTTTGATACTTCTTTTGTAGTTAATTATCGGAATCATCTTTCAATGCTGGCTTTGTGTGTTCGAGCATAGCTACTTCTAATTGATTTTTATTATTAGCGTTTGATTTAATGGTTTTGGCGTTGCTATTGTAGGTATATCAATTAGTAATAGTTTTCTTGTAAATCTATTTTTGGTTGTTGAACAGAATATAAAACCCTGAGACAATGAGAAAAGAAAGAGGTGTTGATTAACGTTTTGACACGTTAATGATAGTAGGTTATAACTTTTGTCGTCATTACAGGTTGGTCAGTTATTTTGAGTTCATGTCGTTGATTTAAAAAACAATTGTTATTTGTATTGTTCGTTGATGTAAAATTCAAGCGGGTTTGTAACTTGCGCTGATTCTTCAGCGGCTGCATATTTCTCTATCATATATATTTACAACAACAACAACAACAAAACAAGGTACTGTTCACTTATACATTTTTTTTTAAAGATTAGAATTTTGTATTACGATAAACTCAATACTCAAATGAAAAACTTCACAAAAAAAAAAAAAAAAAAAAAAAAAAAAAAAAAAAAAAAAAAAAAAAAAAAAAAAAAAAAACGCTAGTCCTTAAAAAATAATAAACGCCTTAAGTCTATTGAATCCACAGGTCAAAAACTTAAGTTAATTTAAAATTTCTTTGCATTGCAGTGACACATAGAGAGAATGTTATATTTAACGTGGGGAAACAACAAAATGACGAGAAAATATTTCCAGAAGGGCCCACGTGGTGGTACTTGAGCACTTAGAACGCCCATTTGCGCCTACGAAATTCTCTCAACCAAACAACCCGATTAAATTGAGCTAGCGCTGCATTACGAAATGATTTTTACTCAAAAAATCATAGATAACATGGCAAGTAAATTTTCGCCAGACCTGAGAGTCGAACTTGTGAACTTTCGTTCTGAAGTGAAACGTCCTACCACTGTGTCAACTCCGCTTTGTAGATTTAATATAATTCAGTGATTTATAAATATTCTAAATAATTCTAAATAAAGCCACAATTAACTAACTGAGAAAAAATAAAGTATTTTTCAATATTATGTAAATTATAGTATAAATATTATTGATAATTATTAATACAGATATTCATTTATTTATATATTTATATAAATACGAAAACGCAGACAGAAAAACAAGTAGAATATTCATAATCGCTTGAGTGCCCTTTTTTTCTCGAGCTTTTTCTTATCAATTTTACCAGCTGCTCTTTTCTTGTGTATATTAGTAGAAAGGGTACCTTTAGTGCCACTACTACTACCATCTGCATGGTTATTGTCTGTTAATTTACTTTTGGAAGGTTTAGCATGTATTTCTGTAATAAGCCTGGCATGTTTCGAATAATCGGCATACTGTTCTAATAATAATTTCCCAGCTTCTTCGTTAAGTGCAGACTCTGGATTTGGGTATATTAGTAGACATTTAACAGTCTGATAAAAAAAATATTTAAAATTAATTTTACATAAAAGTTCGCACTCCAGCATGACCTTTAATTTCAAAAAATATCTTTTTCACTTCGTGTCAACCTCTGAAATTTTTTGCACAAAAGTATTTAATACTTTGAAGGCACATTGTTCCCATAACTTTTGTTTTATAATATTACTGGTGGAATTGATGAGGTCTTAGAGAACCCGAACTCATACGAAATTATTTTTAAGTGTTAATCACATTTTATCTGAATTAGGGTTTTTTTCACCAAAATCTAATACAATAATTATTACTTTACACATTTTGTAGTACACGAGATTTTTCAGTTCAGCACAAAAAGCTAGGTTTTAAGATGACTTCTTTTTCAACTTTGGCACAAAAAAATCCTTAGAATCAAGCTGTTTCAACTTTTTAATAAAAAATATGCATGACGACGATGTAATATTAATTTAGGATGGATTCGGATTTTATACAATTCCAGCAATTCCACTTTTGTCGAGCAAAATTACTTGTCGCATGAAAAAAAATACGTTTAGTTCAAATAAATGAAATCAATCGCAAATATTTCAACATAGGAACTAACTCCAGGTACAAAAAACGATATCGCTGACTTCGAGTTGGCCGTAACCAATTTCGAAAAAATAACTCGAACTAAAGAAATGAATATTTGTTGCAGCCAGTTAGTCCCTTTAAAAATAAAGACCAATTAGAAGTTCAAAAAACCAGATTAAAGTTTTCGAGTAAGTCCCTTAAAAATTTAAATACCTCTTTATTTGCAAAACAAACCTTTTGTATTCAGTTTCCCATTAATAAACACCAGTAATATGACGCTCATAGGGTGATAACTCAAAAAAACCAAAATAAAGCGCTAACTCAAAGAAAACTAGACGACAGTCAGTTTTTAATGGGCGTAACGTTACTAATCAACGAGAATGTTTATTTCTATTAAGGAAAAATTAACATGATCTGGGAGATTCACATTCGTCACTTTTTTTTTTCTGTTAGATAAATAGGGCTATTCTTACAGAGTAGAAAATCCAACCAGTCAATTTATACTCAAGTTTTATAGACTAATATGAAATCATAAAATAACAAATGAAACAATCAATGGAGCAAAATATATAAATCTTTTTTCTGCAAAGGCATTTTACAAGAAATGCGTTTGCAGAAATGCCACTCACCTAGGAGAAATTACCAGACAAAAATAAGTCCGACAGATCTTTGTGTAAAATAAATTTCACCCAAAAACAAACGTAAACACTAAGACAATTTAACTGCAAAACAATGTAAAAATAGTAAAATTGTTCTATTTCAACCACTAGATGCAGGAACATATTTCTTTAACAAATGCTCAAAGAAAAGAAAATATACACCTGAACTGATAGAAAAATTCGCTAGGTTTTTAAATGAACTGGAGAAAATAAAATAAACGCTGACACAGATTCCTTCAGTCCTTCAAAAATTTTGCAAAAAAGTAAAATCTCTAAATATACTTTTAAAACAAGAAATTTACACAGATAATTAGAATAAAACAGGTACTTACAATTAATACGTGTTTTAATCCTAAATCTGCTTTCCAATCTTTCTTTAGCGTGTTTACACAAATTTCACCGTTTTTAGCAACATTCGGATGGAAGATCTTTGTAAGGAAAAAACCTATAAAATTTGACGCAAAATCAATGCCTTCCTTATTATAAAATTACAAAGATTTAGGAAAAACTAAATGAGTCCATTTTGAGCAAATATGCCGCAAACAAGCAGGTTCAGCAATTCACGAGTAAAATAAAAGGAAATTGAAAAGATTAAAAACAATACAATTAAAATTATTCAGGTCAGGACAAACAAAGGTTGCATCTCCACATACTCTAACATTAAAATATTAGGGTGCAGTGGTCACATACTCTAACATTAAAATATTAGGGTGCAGTGGTCACATACTCTAACATTAAAATATTAGGGTGCAGTGGTCACATATTAGATATGAGAATAAAATTCAGAAAGAATAAAGATCACGTGAAACTGCTAAAGATTTAGCCTAAATTTTTACAGAAATCCAGTACACTTGGTCTCAAAAGGAAATACCTACAGAAAATGCGTATTTTTCTTCACAAAGTGGCAGTTTTTCAAGCATTCAAATTTATTTGATTTTATAGTAAAAAAAGAAAATGGTTAAACCTGCTTCTCAGAGACAAAAATAATATTTGGAAAAAAAAAAGAAAAGAAATAAATAAATCATACAGTCGATCATCGAAGCTGAGGACAGTAATAGAAGTTAAAATCTTAAGACAAGTGATGGGAAAACATTTTTACTAAAATATGGAGATTCTGTAGAAATATGTATGTATCAAGTAGAAATATTTCAGTTTAATTCGTAGGAATCAGTTTGCTGGATTAATTCGATACAATAATACATCATTGAAAGCCTTCTCATCACTACTGACCATGTGATAGTCGCAAAGTTTTCATGTTTGCTCCATCGTTACAACCATTAAAATCCATTAATTAGGCTAAACCCAGTTGTTTTGGATTGAAAAACAGTAAATATTTGAATATAATTTCACTACTTTGAGTTACCGTTTTTGATAAATCAAGACTTTTAAATATGGCTTCTTAAAATTCATTCCAAAAACAAAAACCTTGATCATATGGCCAAAATGTATATGACGAATGAGAGGATCCAAACTAGTTAAAATATTCAATACTTGTAACCGGCATTAGCCAAATGATGAAATCCTATTTGTGAGGCCTCTAAGTCTGATTGTACAAGTTAAACAGGAGAAAGATTTTTGGAAATCAAACAAAGCATAGCCGTTGCTCAAATGAATGAACCTTTTTAATTAAACTGTACAAAATCCAAGTACGATCCTGCATTGCTCACTCATTGAGCTTGACTGACACTCAATTCATACATCCATTACCCACATAATACAATAAGGTTTAAAAACATTTAAAATTTGAAAGATTGAAAAAAAAAAAATTAAAATAGCGCCAAAAATTGATCATCTTCATGATTTTTTTAAACAGAAAGAGAAATAACTTCTTAAAGTTAAATTAGTTAATGGACAAGCAAAGTGGCTGCTGGCAAGTCCAGCTAAACTGATGTAAGTACCCTAATGTGCAACATCTATTGGCTTTTAATAGGATAGTCAAATTTTTAACGAACTCAATTTTATAACCAGTGCTTGCTGATTTTTTTTTTAAATCAGTATCTAGAAGTACTACACATAAATATGGTGATCAAAAATGATTTTAAGATTCAAAAAAGTACTGATGCTACAGGTTAAATATTTCTCATATATCTCAAAGATAAGTTTTACCAACATAACATTACAGAAGTGCATCAAGGTATACTAATAACTTTTAGGAAATTACATGACGTTTCCAATTTTTGTTTTATTTTTTAGGTTATGAAATAAGTAAGTGTTAGTGACATAATTTTACGCTATTATTATTCCATAGGCAAAATAGACTATCTGGTGGGTCTGTTCACACCTAATAATACATTGTATGTTTATTTTAATTATTAGTATTATATGATGGGTCTACTTATGCTAATAACTTTTTTTTTTTTAGTCACCAGATAACACTTGAATCGGAAAAATACATCATTGTATAAAAAGCTTTATATCTTGTGAAAAACAAAACCAATCTTTTCCAAGCACACTGAATAACAACAAAGCAAATTTTTTTAAAAATATACCCAATATGGAAAATCCTAAAACACCTGTCAGCAGGTAAATGTGGAAAAATTGGCAAAAACACACTGTAGACTATAAATAAAGTTATGCTATTGATATTCGGCATGGTGATTGATAACCACTCAATACATACAATGACTGTTAGAATTTAAAAATCTTTCAGTTGATAAAATTGGAAAAAAACTGTTTTAGAATAAAAAATATAATTACCATTTTTCAAAAAAACCCACAGCCAATGCATAAATAATATTAAAAGAAACAAGTCTGCAAAATTTCAGGATTTTACCATGAAACTGAGAAATCATTTACAGATCGACCAAAATACCCGATTTCACTTTTGAGTCAATCAATTTTAAAATATACTAAATATTATGTAAAACTAGCGCAACAAAACTTTTTAAAAATAATTTCTTAGGTTACATTATTAGTAACAAGTTGAACATGTGTACCATCAGCAAAACTTAATTTAACCAGTCAAACTTGGGCCCCTTTTCCTTTTTTTGGTTAAAAGTTCTGTCAAAGGTGATCTTGTTGATTTACGCTTACACTCCAGTAATGTTCTCCCAAACCAAATCAAATCCACCTGCTTTATAACTTGATGTGGACTTTGAATGTGAAGTTTTTTTAGGCAACTCTAAGCTTTTTTCTGTAAATTCTTGTTTTAACCTTCAGGTATCTTTGTCTTATAGCGAAAGCAAAGATGAAGCAGAAAGACCAATTACAGAATTTTTCATTATAAGCGCAGTAGCTCCTGCTCTTACATTAAACACTGTCAGCAAGTCCATTTTTAATTCTACAAAACAAAGTTCTAAGGCATTTGTTACACAGTATACAATTTAGGGATTCATTTTGGTTTTGGGTGAATCCCTGTTGAAATCTTCATAACAATTCCACATTTGACAATCTCTCAAATAATGGTTACAAGATAGTAAAAAAAAATAATAGGAGGGCAATCAATTGGTTGGGTTACAGATATTTGGGTTTTTCCAATAATTGCGCCAATCATCTTTTGGATAAATAATTCCTTTTTATGTCTTCTAACTTTGAACCCCTCATTTTCTTTTTCAGTTCAATTAAACCAGCCCACATCCTTTTCTGAACATGCTCGAGACATTCCTCTGTTAGAAAGTTTTGATTTGTTCATGCTACATTTTTTTGCAATGAAGTGTTTTTATTTCATAACCAAAAACCTCTCCAGTTATAACAGAAATTATAAAAACTATTACATTTGCCACTGCGGAATGCCATCAATAGTCACAGCAGTATTGGCAATCTGATCTTTTATGATTTTGTTTTACAATCAATCTCTTTGCGACATCATTCATTAATTTTTCTGAAATCTGAACAGAATTTTTGCATAAAGTCTCTGTTATTCTTTGAAATGGTACCTGTGATACAGGTTTGTGAAAGCCCATTTTGGCTCACAAATCATTCAATCCAGTGTTTACATCAAACGGTTTATTTGATACCACTTTCCTACTCTTGTAAAATGAATGCTCAGATTGACAATTAAAGCATAAAAGTTTCAATCTTTCAGCAAGTCCAAATTTTATAAGATTACTCGTTTTAAGACAGCTTTTTAAATGTTGGCAAACAGAACACATACTAGTCATTTGAAGTGCATGGTTAAGTTGTGTCAGATCTACTACAGAGTACGTAGATGGCAAAAACTCTGTATGCTCTTTGCTTAAAAGTCCAAATTCCTTTGAAAAAAGTCTGACATTGTTGTTGTTGTCCTCACCTTTTTTCTATACATTCTATTTTGAGCAGAATGGTTTATTTTTTATATTTGCTTACAGTTATTATTATCCTGTAAGGAAAAAAAAACTATACAAATTATAGCTTTCTCCCACTTCATCATTAAAAATAAATACCAATATGGGCCCAATGTACCAATATTGACCAAACTTTTTGATGACTTAAAGAACAATACTACTTTTTTTATCAAAATATCAAAAATAATACACAGGGTTTTAACGTAACAAAATTTCTATTTTGACTTATACATTGCGCTAAGGGTGTTGTGGTTTTATAAATGGATAAAACAGTAAATGCTCTAAATTTACTAAAAATGTTTAAAACAAGAATTTGTTATTTTAAGTTAGTTTTTTTAAAATTACTGACAACACTATTTATGCATTTAAAAACTATATTTATAAGGATTTAACAGAACATTTCAATCCATTATAGACTGAAGATTGTGATTAAATTGATTTCCTGCTATGTCAGCAAAAATTATTCCCATATAATCATAGAATACCAATTCATAATGTAAATAAAAATATACCTCTAGGGGGTGACTGTGGAAAGTCTTTATCAAGTACAAGCTTCATTTTAAATATACCTCCTTCATATGGGGTGTCAGCTAAAATAAAAAAAATCATTTGAAGTTAATTTTTTTTTTCACATTCAGATAAAGCTATAAACTCAGAAAGATAAAGAGAAATAACCAACACTTATTTATATATATTTCAGAAATGCAAACAACATATTTAAAAAAAAATTTTGTCATAGCAAGCTTTAATCAAATCCCATGACTTCCCATGACCCAATAAGATTTTCCACGACCAAAGAAAAAAAATTCCATAACACCCCCTGATTCCCAGGTTTCCCATAACTCTGTGAATACCCTGTAAATACACAATGGTTTAAAGGATCTTTTGAGTTTGAAGTTTATCTTTTTCAATACAAGCTATACACATTTGGGTCATTTCAAGCAAAATCACCTAATGGTCCCATGTGCGCTATGTCAGATATTGATAAAAATTTGATCACTTATTAACCTTCATATACCTAAACCCTCCTGAAAATTTCAGCTTAGTAGCTCAAATATTTTTTAGTTTATGGCTATTTGAAGTATCGGAAAATGTAAGAAAAATGAATTCTTGGCATTTTTTTTTTTTTAAAGTGCAAAATTCAGACTCTAATAACTCTTAAAGCATATCTTCTAAAGGTCTGTAAATTGCCATGGTGGCAGTACTCCACCTATATTTTAAGAAAATTAATATTTAAACTAGCTTAGAAATGGTTAGCTATTGAATGGGGTTCCAAAAAAAATTATGCAATATTCAGTCTACAAAATGAAGCTGTAGACAGTTCACAATTTCTTTGAAACTTTTTCTAAACAAAAAAAAATTTTCAGGAGGGTTTAGTTATATGAAGGTTAATAAGTGATCAAATTTTTATCAATATCTGACATGGTGCACATGGAACTATTTTAAAATTTAGGCGGTTTTGCTTGGAATGACCCATATATTATAATAGAAAATACTTCTATAGTTGTTAGTATGATCAATTTCATTTAAGGGCTAATACACAAACTAATAGTTTAATGTAAACAGTATCAATAATGACATCATTGCATAATACAAATAAATGGTTGGATGAAAGTAAGGGAAGTTTAAAACTGAACAAAATTAGAAGTTGAAGAAAAGTGGAATGTTAACAGAGCAAGAAAAAAAGGAAAAACATGCAAAATGATAAAACCATGAAATGATTGCATTGTTTATGTAATGAACAACAAATTAATTTACTTCGCAATGCTCAAAGAAAATATGCAAAGATGAGTCAGTTGGTTTGTTGATAATGATAGGTATAGCATCAGAAACGGTCTTTGAGGAAAAGGAATTGTTTAATGAGCTGAGAAAGCTGTGCAGAAGCTTTAGCTTGTCAGAGGAAAAGAAGAAATTGCAGATAAGAGGTGCAGTGTTCGATGTACATATCACAAATAAGTAAGTATTTATTCAGTATCAATAAAAAATTTACAAAATAAATGTTAAGAACGTCGTTAAAAAAAAAAAAAAAAATTTTCTACATACCACAACTTTTTAAACAAAAGGTATTGATAGCAGGGATAAGCACAAGAAAAGCCAAAGCCTTATTTTCATTGTGGTCCCTCGATGGGTAGGGGATG
>JAUZNK010005385.1:0-10001 GCA_035046665.1 Euphysa ruthae
ACATACATACATACATACATACATACATACATACATACATACATACATACATACATACACAAACATACATACATACACACACACACACACACACACACACACACATACATACATACATTGATAAATATAAGATTTCAAACTTTATTGAGGCATAAGGGATATGATTGGACCATTATTATTTATCATTGAGAATAATATTACTATTTACTATATAATCTGTGATTTCATTTGAAGTTATTACTTGAGCATATTTTATTAACAAAGATGTTAAAACAAATTATGCATGTTTTGAAAAAATACTCCATAACTTTCTACATAAAAGTAACGGAATATTAATAGTTTTTCACTTCAAGTAGCAATTTCATAATTGAAACACTGAAGTCAGGAAAACATTAAAGACCTTGTGATAATAACTAGCACAAAAAAAAAATTCCGATCACAAAAAAGGTTAGCACTTAAACCAAACCCAAAATAATCCTAGATAATTTCGAAAAAAAAATTTTTTTTTCAATCCCACTTCTCTAACTTTCCAATAATTCTAATTAGAGATTGATTGAAATAGTCAACAACGATGCATAATGTAAATCATGTGAGGATTACCAAAACATATATTAATATATTGTTTTTTATCTTCTTGAAAAAAGACATTTACCTGGAACATTTTTCCAGTCGATCGGCATTCTTCTCCTCCCAATAAGAACAGGGAAAGGATCTCTTCCATCATTAGGGCTGTGAATCTCGCAAATCTCCATGGTATTATCAACCAAATAGTAGTGTAAAACCTAAAAACATGTTCAAATTTGAAATTCACAATTAATTAAATTACAAGACTTCTCATTCATCATTCTATAATATTTACAATAGAACATGCCACAGCAATTTTAGTTTTATATTTTGAAATTATTAATATTATCATTTGGTTTCAAAAAATTTACAAATTCATATTAATAAAAAAAATTGCTGTGTTTTTATTAAGATACAATTCCCAGTAAATATTTAGACCACCCTATAAATAAAAAAGTTCCAAATGTTATTATAATAAACCTTTTTTTAAATTTTTATTTTTTCACATGAATGAATATTTGTCCATATTTAATCAAGCCTGTTTAATTATAAAAATCATCTTATAATATAAACAATTTGGATTTTATTATTTTAAACAAAATATTTTTTTTTACCGTTGAAATTCTCCTTAAATGTATATAACCTTGTTGTTTGTTGTACTCTTATATTAGTTGGAATAAATAGCATTTAAAATTAAATGTATTATTTTTGCTTTTGTTTTCAAACTTGTTGGTAAGCCTAAATTAAAAATTGTGTATGGTAATTTTTGATAGAAAGCTGCAACAGAATTCAACAAAAAAAAATTGTCTAAGCTACCAGTCATTAAGATACAATAAAACTATAAATAGAAATAACTTCTCTGTCGACAGCATTGAAATTAATTTTGACTTGGTTTTGATCTATTGGAAGAAAAGATTATACAAAAAAAAAAAGATTTTATGGTATACATATATCGTATACATAAAGTGAAATAAAAATTCGTTTTTAATTGAAATTACTGTTTTAATTTAAAATAATGCAACGTTTTAAATTAACTTAATGTTTCATAAAACACTCATTTTTGACACAAAATTAAATATTAAAATAATAGATGTTTAAGCACATTTGAATGGAACGTTTAGGATTCTTTTGTTTAAGGTCTAAATAAAATTCCAAAAGTATTTAAATTAATTTTTATTTGCTTTTGATTTGATCACTAACACTTTATTGCCTCGATTGAATTATTCTCTACTGTTGAAATATTATTAATAAAGAAATTGGGAGGCAAGACAAAATATAAAAAATAGGCACAAATTTGGGCACAAATTTCGCCTCAAATATTGGACCAAATTTTGAGCAAAAAAAAAAACTTCCTTGCTATAGAGAATTTTTCCCGTTACTGCAGAATGAGCGCCAGCTTCAATCGCAAGTCATTTTAAAGAATTTGTAAATAAACAATAAAACTTGCATTACCAAACGGGGGAAATGAGCTTTGTGACACTTTAGTGTTTTTCTGAACTACAAACTCATTTTCATTATTTAAAGAAATTTCAACAAATAAAACAGGAATTTTCAATAAATGATGCACCCCCCTAAAGCTAATTTCTTATAAAATAATCTGTATTATTCATTCGTCTTATAAACCTGTCTTATGGCAAATGAACATTCAGCGATCAGTATTACCCAAAATATGTCATGAAATGTAAAAAAAAAATTACACATATATTCTTTATATGTCATCAAAAATACTCTATCTTCAGGTAATATAACTCAAAAAAATGCTTAACACCACAAGGGGTAATTCTGAACTTTTTACCTTGCTTAACTTATGCAGGCATGTTGATAATGGCTCCTGTAATTCAATTTATACTTGTGGTTCATTGGTCTTTTTTTCACTTGTTTAATTTTGTCATTTGTATTACCACTCTCAGTAACATATTTTGAGTGTTTTAATATCATAAATTATAAATTTTGGTATACAAGTGTGTATAAAGTCTAACAACACATATTTTGGAACAAGTGGAAGACTTTAATTATTCTCATTATTTCATGATTTGAACTGCTCTGTCAATGTTGAGTGTTTATATTTAACAAACTATTTTGATTTATTAACCATGCACAATGCTTATTTAAAAAAAAAAAATGCTGTCTTTATGAAACATGGGCTTGTCTTATCTGTATAAATGGAGTGTATATTCTAAGTTTATTATTACTGTAACAAAAATATTGAAAAAGCTTCACTTTTAAATTGGAAGTATACATGTTCCTACAGAAGTTGGGAGATATTTTTGTGAAAAAAAAGGTATTACTTGATTACAAGAATTGTTAGACATGTTTTAAAATGACAATCTGAAAAAAATTTTAAAATGGCAAAGAAGCCATCTGAACAAGAACTTTTGAAAAAAAAAAAAAAAAAATGCATGAAAAAATATTCCCATGTTTGTATCAAATACCATCAAATAACATATGATTTTTTTTTTTTTTTTTCAAAAATATAAAAATTTTATTTTCATCAAAAATTATTACTTTATAATGGAATTTTTCAGAAAAAATTTAACTAAAAGCTAAATCGGCTGCTGAGGAAAATTTTGCACGCAGAAGGACTAATGTACATGAATGAACTTATAGAATGCATTTATTGGAGTAGCTATTAAAAATAGTCCAAAATATAGTAATATTGAAAAATATTAAAAAAAACTTATTACTAATTCATTAATTTTATGAATTTGAGACAAAACTTCCCCAATAAACTGTGTTGAATTTATCATAAACAAATAATTGCTTCATTAAGAGATTATTGCAAAACTGGATGCATAAATTTTGTGAATTCCAAGTATAAATCTTTCTTTTCCATCATAATAAATTATAAAATCTTTTGAAAAAAAAGTTAAAATAATGAAGAGACCACTAGCAGCAAAAAACTAGCCAATAGAATATGGCTTTATTCTTAATATAATTTATTACAGATGTTTTTTTATTTTGGTAATTTACTTGTATAATGATGATAAAATTTTTTATAAATGGGATCTTGAAACTAAGATTGCAGTTCACAAAATGAAATAAACCATTTTATAAACTGGTTTACCAATGTTTCCAGTCCCACACAATATCTATCAGATTAGCAAAATATATTTCTCCTTTCCAAAGAATGAACTATTAGGAAATGAAACTTAAAGCAATACAAAATCCAATATTTAAATTAACTTAATGAACTCTGAGGCTAAAATTACAACAAAATGTCATCAGAAAAATACGGAATTTGTAACTTTACGGCAAAATCTTTTTAAAAGGAAGAAGAAGAATACAATAACTGGTTTTCAATAACAGCTGAAATAATAGCTGGATTTTAATCAAATTCTAAAGATTTAATTTTACATAATATAACCATAACTAGATCCAAGCAAATCAGAAAAATTTTTTTCAGAATTAAAAAAATCATATTTTCACAAAAATTTTCACATGATCGTTTTTTTTAATAAGTTGCTTCCTGCAAGTCTAAAAGCCACTGCTAGGCAGGAAGCTAATGAAGAGTTAAAACTTCAAACTTACCACACCAAAAGGCTACTCATACACTGAGTGGGCGATACTCAGAATTACACCCAAAACCTTGCAGTTGGGAGTCAGATGCTCTATTGAACAAGCAATTTGGGTACAAAACAAAAGAAAGAAAGAGTTTTTGAGAAAAAATACTAAATATGGAGATGTAAGTCATTCCTGTGGAACCAAATAGTTTTGATAGGAGCCCAAAAGAAGCTAAAAAACTTCTTATTTAAATATTTGTTAACAAATCCCTTATTTTCTTTTATTTAATGAAGTAATAAAAATAAAATACAATTAGCAATCAAAAGTATCATTTAGACTTTCAAAAATAATTAAAACAAGCACCTAGTGACTAGTGGACTCGCAGAAAACTACTTTGGCAATAAAAAATCATGTTTCCTAATTTCTTAAAATAAAATTTTCTTCGAGGTACCTGTCCTTGCCCAGACCAGTAAATTTTTAAATGGAAAATATGCAACAAAGAAATTTTACATTTTAATATCATACAAAAATTTGGCAGAATTGAAATATAAATTTCTCTGCGAAAAGTTGATATTCTAGCAGGTGATTTCTACTGTCTTATTATTGTTGTAACAATTTATTTAGTTAATGAAAGTTTAACAATAGATTTTTATATAATGATAATTTATATACATCATATATACTACACAGGTACATAATCTAACTGGTATAACTTCTTTTCAATATGAATTACAGGAAAAATACAAAAGGTTTATTTGATAATAATAGGCACAAATACCCTTCAATCTACTCGAAACTCCTAAATAAATTTGTATGCACAGATATATTTAACTGAGAATATATGATCATGTGCGCATAAAAAAATATGGCACGTACGCCTAGAAAATAATGGCTAAAGGGATGTGCGTCTGTATTGAGCCTGGATTAACAGAAAAATTCTATAACCCTGTTTTAAAATTAATTTGAGCACCATAAAAAAAATGAGAAACTTTGAAAGTTGCCATTTGATTAAAAAAATATCCTATATATTTCACTAACTTTAGTAAAATTATATGAAAAAAAATTATTAAAATATTCTGAGAGAATTTCAAAAGTCATTTTTCAATGAAAATATAAAATTTTTGGACAGGAAACTATTTATTATGTTTGAAGATGTCATTTCTGTCTGTCATCTAACACTAATGAAAAATTAAGAAAAAAAAAGTAATGGAATATTTTTGAAAAATTTCAAAAATGTGATTTTTCGTGAAAACATAGCCACATTTGGGCCCAGTACCAAAAAATGTAAGCTTTTGAAAGTTGACCATTTATTTAAAAAGATGCCTACTGTTTCACTTTAATTTCATGCCTGTTGTGATCCTCTAACATCTTGCAAAATTAAAAATTAATTAGCAAACAAATTTTGAAAAAATTCAAAAACACTGTTTTTAGGCATAAAATTATCATATTTTGGCATATTTGGGTAGAATACCAAAAACTAAGATATTTTCTAAAACAAAAAATATCCACATTTTGTTTTATGATACTACAGCTTTACACAAAATTTCAGAAAAAAATGATGAAAGGTTAACTTAAAAAGTATTTCTTAGGGACAAACGAACATATGGGTAAATTCATAGGCTTCGTCGAGAGTCCATAAAAAGCTGATTAACTCTGTACAAATCATTAAATTAAAAAATCCAAAATCTTTGAGAGCTGGCCACTTTGAAATTTTTAAATTTAGCATAGTAATTTTCTTTCTTTAACAAGTGATGTGAAGTTTTAAAAGCAATTAAAAGTTTTTAAAAACAAGTTTAAAACAATAATATACTCTCTGCTCTAATATTATAAAACATTACATAATAGAAATGATTAAACGATTTCACTTGTCCCCAGGGTTCACAAGAATAATATTATGAATTTGAGAAAACTATTTGTTTACAGCTTTTTATAACACCACTATATGGGATTTATTAAAAAAATCTGGAAAACTAATAATATTTGAAAGAAAAGTTGCTCAAGCTTGTTTTTTGAACAAACCATCAATATATGAAGGTTTGCGAAAGTATGGCAAGCTTGTTGGCAAGCCAAAGTTAAAAATGGCATATGGTAACTAATAATAGAAGAAAAGTGCAACAAAATTCAATTAACAAAAAATTTTCTTACGCTACCAGTTATTAATATACAATAAGCTGTAGCTAATAGAAATAGATTTTCTTTCAACAGTATTAAAATTACTTTTGATTTGGTTTTGATCTATTGGAGGGATCGTTTACACAAAAATATGATTTTGTGGTTTATGGCATGCATAGTGAAATAAAAATTTTGTTTTTATTTTAAAAAATATTTCAATTTAGAATAAATTTAAGTTTAAATTACAGTTTATGAAACACCCACATTTGTAAAAACACAAACTTAAATAATATTAAAACAAATTGATTTTTACATTTGAATGGAATGTTAATGATTCTTTTGTTAAACGTTTCAATAAAATTCTCTGTCGACAGTATTGAAATTAATTTTGATTTGCTTTTGATTTCGTAAGTATTATCTCTATTTAATTATTCTCTACTGTTCAAATATTATCAATAAAGAAATATGAAAGTGAGGCAAAATATAAAAAAATAAGCACAAATTTGGGTACGAATTTTGGCTGGAATTTTGGACCAAAAAATCTGTGGAGTCAGTAAAAAGAAAAGTTCATTAATATAGAGAATTTTTTGCGTTGTTGCCAAATGAGCTGCAGCTGCAAAGTCCTCTATGATCACTTTTTTGCTTTCGCAATAAAAAAAGTATCAACTTTTATTACTTACACATGATCTAACCTCTCCAAAAACACTATCTCTATCATCCCAAATGCAATAAAAACGCAAAACCTTCCTATCCAGCTCAATGAATTGTTTTAACTTATCAAATTCTGATGGAGTTTTGTAAGAACGTTGTGGCTGCTGTCGTGATTGAGTATATAGATCTAATGGACATTCTTCTGCTGGTTTTAATAGAATACCTTCAGATAACATAAATTCCTAAAATTTAAAATATGAAGCCAGTAAAAATATTAACAATAAAATTTTAACGTCAAATAAATCTTTTAATACAGTTAAAAAATATTCTAATGCAAACAAAAATAAACTCATATGTAACATTGATAATGTATAAAAGTTTAAAAAAAAATTTTGAGAAAATATGCCTGTTGATGATTTTAAACAAAACATTATAAACAATAAAGAGTTTAGAGAATAACGAGAGAGATATGAGTAAATTCAGCTGGAAAACATAAAATACAATATTGTTAAAAGTCGTAAAACTGATGGTATCTTTCATTTTTTTAAGCCATCTTTTTTCATTTTAGCAATAGAAGCTCACTAAAGTACCAACGCACTGCTGATTGAAACAAGTTTATGAATGAAATCAAAATGCTTTTCTTCAAAAAACGATGATAAATTGTTTTAAAATATTTCATTATTTGAATAGATTTCAGCTTAACACTTTCATGGTGGATTTTGGAATACTTAGAATGCCCATTTGCGCCTATGAAATTTGCTCAACCAAAAATCCCGACCAAATCCAGCTAGCGTTGCATTATGCAATGAATTTTGCTCAAAAACTCAGAAATAACATGGAATGTAAATTTCTAAGTTTTTGAGGTTTAACTTCTGAGTTCTGATTCCCACAATCAAACTAGAGAAATTTTTTTCGTAGCCAAACTTCCTACTACTGTGCCAACTCCACATAAAAGATGAAAAATGAGTTTTTGTGGGTGCTGTCATTTTACAAAAAACATATTTTTAAAAACGATTTTTGTATTTTGATCATGAAATAATCGATTTTTTTGAATACAATGACCCTGGGTTTAGTGCTTTTATCACAACTTTATGAATTATTTGATATATTTTTTCGTATCCTTTCAAAAAGGTGAAAGTTTCATTTAAAAATACCTAGTCACTTATGAGTTATAGTGTTTCAAAATATTTACGCAGAAATTGTTAATTTTGCTCTGGGAAACTCTGGGAGTGAAAGGGATAAGGAATATCATTATTAAATCTTTTTCATAATTTTAAATTACTACCATGAAAGTTTGTTCTTGAAACTATTTTATTGTGATGTCCTTAGCATATACTCAATCGGAAGCCACTCCTTTTGGTCAGCTATTACCTTTACAAGATACTGCCTAAAACAACCATTTTGTGTTTAATTTTGTAATAACTTTTTCATTTTTTTTTCTTTTTTTTGAATTATCCTAGTATATTTGACTTTTATTTACAATTGATGGAGAATATACGTATCTTTCTATCTATATCTATCTATCTATATCTATCTAACTTAAGTCAATGGATTAAAATATCACTTGCAATTTGAACTTATAAACTATGTTATCAAATGTCTAATTTTTTTATAAAGATCAAGCAAAGTCTATACTGTGAAATCAAAATGAATCCACTTTTGTTTATTAAAATAATAAAGTATTAATTATAAACCAAATAAATATGAAAACATCTATTTCATTAAAACATCCTAAATCAAAGAATTAATTATAAAATTGATAAAAAAGTAGAAGCCAAGTAATCATAAATTTTTAAATTTTATTTTACTTTTGGCAGGTTTGAATCAAGTTTGCAAATAAAAAATTTTGTCTAGGAGTTTTACTTCTAGATGTTAAAAGAGTGTAATCTTTTATTTTCTAGCTAGTATTTCCACATTAGATAATAACAAGAGCAAAGAAAAAAATTTTCTTGAGAAAAATTTCATATATAATGAATTCAATAAATATTACATATGACTATAATGACCTCTGTATTTTTGGGAGATAAAATTCCCGGGAAACTACATATTCCCATGTGAAGAATAAAAAAAAAATAAACAAAACCTTGGTCCATTCATTGCAATCGTATATTCTAAAAATCTTTCCATAGATTGCCAATTCAGTACCAATATTGAAATCTTTCCAATGCCAATTTTCACCCAAGTCATTTTTTGGAAGAAGCTGTCTTTTAATGAGTTTGCCTTGTGGTATTCCACTAAATAATTTAACAATAAGAAAAATCATTTCCAATCCAATTACTAACAAAAAAAACCTTTTAAATTTTTTAGATTTCCTGCTTTCTCTATGGAAAATATAAATACAAAGGAAATAATAATTTGGTTTTCAATTAATTAAATATCATATTGGTAATTAAAATATAAGTTTTTTATCAAACGAATACTAAAAATTTGGTCTGAATGTGTTCAGATCATAACATTTATGTGCCATGATTGTGTTCAGACCGTAACATGTATGTGCAATGGCATATACAATGTGAACAATCTATTTGGTATTGACCTAAGTGATGTTCTGGATTAGAATCAACCTGAAACTATTTATAAGGATGATAGGGTATTTTTATAATTTAGTTAATTTTTTATCAAAATTTCAGGGGTTTTCAAAGAACTAGTGATTCATGAATAAACAATGATTTAAGTTTGATTAAACTAAACCTAGTGGTTCCAAGAAATAAAGTGAAATAAATGATTTATTCATTTTTATTCATATTTATTCATTTTGCAAAATGTTTTATTTTTTTTAATGTTAAGTTGTTTTTTTTTTTTTTTTCAAATTCATTCATAGGGTGTGTGTGTTATCATGATTAAAAACATGATTATATTTCTAAATGAGAAGATTCACGGATTTGTTTTCAACAACAGTTTAATTAGTCTCCTCAGACGCGAGTTTCTTACACAGCAAGGGTCTGCTTTGACTGGTGAGATGATTAGCAGATTTTAAAACATTCAGTCTTAATTGAAAATATTACGTTTGGGTGGATTCCTCATAGTTCTAATAAATTCATATGCTCTTTACATATGATAAGTTTTTATACGTGTTTATTTTAAAAGTAAAAAAAATAATAATATATAAAAAATATATATAAAATAATATATAGCATTAATCCTTTATATGTATTTATGTATGTGTGTATATA
>JAUZNK010005387.1:0-10000 GCA_035046665.1 Euphysa ruthae
TATATATATATGTATAATGGATGCATGGGTATTCTAACAATTCACTCAATGAAGGCTTAACAAAACTAAATCAAATTGTATCATGTATCTCTTAATTTAAAGTTAATATTATGTTAATATGATAAAAGCTTGATGGACACAATTAATTTGGCATCTAATGGAGATACAGTAGTTAGTAGAGTTTTGTACACTTTAGGCTAAAGTACTGTAGTTGTGTGGAGCTATATTTTTTGGCTAAAATAAATCGTATTATTATTACATGAAATTATACATTATATATAACAAAGCTAGTGTTAAAAGGGATCCTTATATATAAATGATCAAAATAAATTCCAGAAGTCTCTGTTCTTAGCCAACATTAAACTGGACATTTTGACAAAGTTGAAACAAGTAGAAAGAATATATTTTGCAACTTTAAGTGTAAATATTAACATGCTGAGCAGAATCAAGTAATAACACACAGAGCTGTGTCTGTTATTGTTTGATTCTGCTGGACATTCTGTTAAACATACATAGAGATTATAGCTAGCTAGACATAATTTAGGATATGGAGATTACTTTCTTTGATAGACAATCCCAAATATATTATCCCCATATGGATATACAACTAGAGAATCTCAAATAGTGATTCCCCCTGCGACTACCAACTTCTTGAAAATTCCCCACTCCCATCGAGCCCGTCCACCTACTATCTAGTGTTAATATCTGAGTGACTGTTGCGTGTATGTCCTCATGCCCCTAGTTCTCTGCCTGCTTTCTGAGTCCAGTAATAGAAAAAAGAATACACATGTGTTTATGTATCCAAATAATACAATACAGGAAGGGAAAAACATCTTTGTCAGGCACAAAATAAATAAATATTAAAAAATAAAAAAACACAATAAACGTTACCATTTAAAAAAATTTTGTTTACATGTGCTACTATATATAGCCTAAAGTGTGAGCTGAAATTGTGTTAAGTGCAGTCTGGTGGTTTTGAAGTCATTGATACTCTTAGGCTCTTTATGACCCAGCAGTATCAATTGAAATTTCTTTTTAAACTTTGTGTAACGCAGCAGTATCAACCGAAATTCGTTTTTAAACTTTGTGTGAACCAGCAGTATTAAACAAAATTTGTCTAGAAACAATATTTTGGAGTTTTTTTTGAAATTGGCCCATTAATGGGTTTTTCTTACATTTTTTATCCATTTGTTAAATACTGTTTATAGGTACTGGATGAAAATGTTTGAAAACGATGTTTTTCAAGCTTATTTCCTAATATGTTCACATACTCATAGGGAACCATTTGACCTACAGATACACCTGTGGAAAACTCATTTTTCAATAACTTAAAAAAACACCCTTCAAACGCATACCTCTTGAAAAATAAAAAATCATATTACGATCTGTGTACCGGCTCTGTATGGATAGTAAACATTTTTCTGAAAACTTAGATATGTATTCCCTTAGATTCCACTCAAAATTTGTTGCTATCAAACTCAATCTTCAAAGTTAAATTGAAATTGAAAAAAATCTTGATTCCAAAAAATTGTGTTTTTCAACCAAACAATATTCCAGTTATAGGCTAAGTCTGCAATATTTTTAGTTACTTCCAATGTTTTTACTACTGATAAAAAGTAACATTTCCAAGAAATTTAGTCCAATTGTAGAAAAATAGGTTTTTAATCAGAAGAAACGTTTGTAGTTTTTAAGGGATAGTTTAGTTGAAAATATACTTTTTTGTAATTCAAGTAAGACTTTTAGGCATACAATCAATGAAAGGATAAGATATTTAATAGCTGACTGATTAATCAGAAACAAATGAACAGCAAGTTTACACTTATCAAGACATAATTTTTTAAGTCTTACTGTCTAGTTTAGAAGCTTCTCGGAAATGATCTTCTGTAATACTTTGTAATTGGAAATATCCCACTTCTTGCCTCTCAGAGGCAAGACTTCAAGGGGATCATCTATTACATTATAAAGTTTAAATACGCCAACTAAATCTGCCATGATGTGCCACTATCAAATTTTGGTTTCAGGCACCTTATCTCTATTGAATCAACTGTCATTCTCATCGGTAAGAAAGCGATTCGTCAAATGGTTAATACATAACATGCTGTTTTTCTTAGTTTCATATACTCCAACAAACCATTTTCACAAATTATTTAATATATATATTTTATATTTATTATTTTATTATAACTAGCAGCCTGTTTAATTTTTTCTCGTTGCAAGTTGTTGATATCTAATCCATCTGTGGTTATTCCGTCTCTCTTTGAAGTATTAACAATGATGTCCTTTGTGGCCTATTTGTTTCACACTCCTAATATTTTCATGAAGCCTTTTGGGTGTTTTGTTTGGAAAAGTGTGAAAAGCTCATCCTTTGTTTTGTTGTATTCTCTATGTAAATTCTGGTTAAGACTTTGGGTCCAGCAGCTGTGTCACCCCAGTTGTGTCTGATGGGGTGATGTACAAATAAGTGTTTTACTCTCTGAGAAGTTTAAAACCTTGAGTTGTCAAACCTTGAGTTTTGACCGTCTGCTAACATTACAACTGGTCGTGGTATGTTTTCTTCTGTTAAATGCTTATCAAAATTTTTGTATAAATTGAAGAGAGACTAGTTGTCTTAAATTCTCTTTTCAGTTTATGAAATGATCAGATTTTCAATCTTGCAGCAAAGTTTCGTGCCATTTTGACTTGTGATGCCTTTACCTGAAAATATGACGTGTGACACCACAATTTTACCTAGAACATGAATTTTGAAAAGTATTGGCAATGTTCTTGGGGCTTATTTAATTGGATTGTTCATGACTAAAACTCCATGGATAAACGACATTTCATGTGGCTGCAATGAAAACAAGTTTTGGTACTTTGCATTAAAATGTTACAGTTTGTGTTCATTGTCAATGTCACAGGTTCAAAAGTATTAACGGTATTCAAGTTAATATTAAAAGAATTAAATCGTATATTAGAAAAATTTATTACCTGTCAATGAAACAACTGGGCATTGCATGACTGATACGTGATTCTCTTGTATCATTTTCTACTAGTCCAGGTGGTGTTCCATCAACTGAAGTTTCAACGTGATTGAAAATTCTTCTAGTTTCTAATTTCAATTTTGATGTGATGTTTTCTGTTTTATTTTCAAAAGAGAGGCAAATAAAAGATAATTATCTGAAAATACAATGATAACACTTCATATTTTAATACTTACCCAAATGTTCTTCAGCAATTTCTTTTGTACTGTTGAGAGCTCTGTTCATAGCTTCATTTCCTGTATTTTAAAAACCAAATCATTGTGCTCTGCTTCCTATCTTTACCAATATGATTGACCAAGCCCATGAAATACGGTTATAATTTAGGATTCACAGTGCAAAAAGAAATGAGAAAGCTTTCAGTTGTTGTAAAAGACAAACAAGTTATGTTACTTTTCAGACAAAGAACTTGCTTTCAGAATACACCGATAAAGTTCAAAAAAAAAATCACGAGGTGTCATTGCTCAATTTTGCTCATGAGTAAACTTAATGACAGTTTGGTGAATTTCCGACCTCCCCTATTCTTTGAGTTGCAATGTTCTAGTATTTCCAAAACATCATTGACTGAACTTGTGACATGTTTTATTGCAATACCCTGGTGACACCTATTTTTATTCTGTATGAACCACGCGGTGGAACATTCTTCATCTGGTGGCAAAATTCTAAGATGCTCTTTTCTGACATACGTCAGTTTTCGATCTAGTCGACGATCAATGATACCTCATTCTTTCATCAATGGAAACATGCTAATCTGCATAGCAGCATGGCCTCTATTTTGTTCGGCACCAATCAACAGCTTGTTGTATTTGCTGTTTTTTTTTAGTGATATTATTTCTCTTTACTATTGCCTCTGCTTTTGAATTTGGCTTGCTAACAACACAATTTGAAATTTTAACTAGTTCAATTTTCAAGCACAAAATTATGAAATCACATTTACCATGACTAATCATAGCACTTTTAGTTTTTAAGGGGTATTAGATTAGTTTTTTAGGCTTTTTTCAAACAAATAACACATTTCGCTTTAATATAACTTAGCAATACTGTGTACCTAGTAAATTTATCCTGAAAGACAACTGCACGCAAAATTTGGAGTTTATTACATAATCGGCTTAAAGATAATGAGCAATTTTCCGTTTTTTAAGATGTATGAGCTAAAACTTTTCACAAGATCACAAAATTTTGCTAAAGTCATTAAATCAAAAAGGAAAGACAGTTATGTTAAGGAGACTTTCAACAAAATGTAAGATCTATACTAGTTTTCAATTTTACTGGTTTCCAGGTACCACTTTTTTTTTTGTAGTTTTTAATCTACTTGGAGAGTGCATTTTTTGACCCACCTCTTAAAAACTGATGTTTTGCTACTGGTACATTTTTCATCGAAAATTTATTGCATTTTTAATACAAAATTTGTATACTATAGTGAGTATTTACTGGTCATCTCTGAGTGTTTGGAATTTGGAATTTAATTATTTATTCTTCAAGTTACTAGTCACTAAATCCTTGTTTTTAAACATAAGAACACTAGCAGTTCTTTGATTATGCATGATTTTTTTCTGACCAACTTGCTTTATTAAATTTCATATTTTTGCAATATTTTTTAAATAGTAATATTGAAAATGAAGCATTAGATTGTTATTATAGCAAGTTAATAAAATATTAAAGCTTACAGACACTTGATCTCATAGAGCGTAGTTTTTCTGCATTTTCACATTTATAAAAAAAAAAAAAACTTTCATGAAATAACCTATTATTGAGCAAAATTACTGGCTTCATTAACATTAACTTTTATAATTTTATCTGTGTTATAGGTAAAAAAAAACCTTGTATGGCCCGATCCCCCAAGCTTTCTTCACATTTTGTTAAAATTAAATAAGACTGATATAAATGTGAATCATGTCATACAATTATTTATTGCATCTTGATATAATTCTTAATTATTTTTTATTTATATGCGGCATATTTTTTAATATTTTATTACGAAAATATTTCAACGAGATATTGTAAATAACTTATTTATTTTGTGAGAATTAATCTTAAAGTTTTTATATTGATTCTTTTTTGTTGATACTTATAACAGGCTGTCCCCTCCCTTAGAATATGCTGATTATTCTTAAATTGCCTTTTCTTAAATCTTTTCTGAGCCTTTCCTAATGAAAAAACTATTATCAGCCTGGTTAACATTCTCTACTTACTTAATCAGACAAAGTAACTATCAATTTTATATTTACGCCGTCCCTTAACATATGTTTTAGAAAGTAAACATGTACCTTCATTCGTTTATTTATTCACATATTTTTCTCAAGACCTTTAATTAAGTCTTTCTAAATATTGCCATCATGTATTATATTACTTATAAGGCGTGGGAACTAACATTAAATTCTAGTTTTTCAATACTTGACCAATTTAGGCCAAAAAGCAACTTTAAAATTTTATCAAAATCTGTTATTTTTATTTTTTTTTTAATTTTACTTAAAGGTAAAGTGCCATTGGTAGCATCTTATCCATATGACAACCTGCCAAAAATTTTCATCCCTTAGGTCTAGGTTGTGAAACCAGTAGTATATGGTGTAAAAAAAATACTTCTCTATTTTTGTTAAGAGATAGGTTTTTGCTTTTGCCAAAAGCATTGCATGGTGTTACCAGTTGCTTTTTGAAAAGCAGGTTTTTGATTTTTTTTTTTTTTACTTTTTTCTTTGCTTTTAAAAACTTTTTACCTACACATTAGTCTATTAGAACACTACATGAAATTATGCAACTGGCTGTTATGTTTTTGATATAACTTGAATATAACTCTATACACACATTTTATCAAAGGAGCTCTTACTTTCAAATAAGAACCTTCAAATCTTCTATGATAAGGAAGCATGTTCAGGACATTTTATGAACATTTGCAGCAAGTAAATCAAGATATCTTACAAAACCTTGTCAATATCTTCGGTTTTTTTTTTTTTTTTTTTTTCTGAAATTAACTTCTTTTGCTTTTTGGGGAATTTTTTATGTTGAAAGCTCATTGTTTGGGCCGGAGCTAAAACGGTGGTTCAAAGTTTGCTTTAAACTGCAAATTTGTTATTTATAGAGATTTTATTACGATTCTGTTTTGTTAAAAATCTTATCACGTTATTTTTGAGGACTTTAGTTTATTCGCTTTATTGGACGTGCAAATTAAAGAGACTAATGAAAAAAATGATTTCTCTGAAGATGATAAATTTGTAGCTCCATAAATTCTTCAATTTCAGAGAAAAATATTAATACTCTTCTGGGAGAGATTCTAATATTTTATAAGAGACAAGGATTTCATTGTGAAAAGTTTAAGAAAAATCTTGTTCATTTTTGAATTTTCTCAAAGCTATTTAAGATAATCTAGGCATGTCTACCATTTTTTGGAGGTAAATAAAGGGCAAAAAAAATCCAAAAATAAATATTTTTTGGTATTTCTCAATAATTTACGCTTTATTCGAGCTAAGATAATTAATGCTAAAAAGAAATCATTTTTGGTAATTTTTACGTGATGACTTTCTTGAAAAAAGCTGTGGGTTGTAATATTGTAAATGTTGCCAAAAAATCAGCATTTTGTGCTTCAATTATGTTGAAGCCTGTATAATTTTAGTATTAGTGTTTCACACTTGTAAAGTGATTTATTTGAACCCTGTCGCTTTTAAAACTATAACCATGTTTGTATTTAATTGTGTGATTATCTAAGTTCTCATGTTTGAGCATAGGTAAAAAAGCGTTTTTTTTGTTTTTTTTTGTTCGTTTTAGTCCATCTCTAGGAAAGCTTAGGATGAGACAAGATGCAAATGTGTAACTATATACTACGATGACTCAACAGTCTCAACAAAGTTCCATAATTGCTGGTAATATTGTCAATTTCTTATAAAATTCTTTACGACTATTTCGGGTTTGTTGGCATTTAAGAAATAACTCCATATGTGTCTACTTTAAAAGTTAAAACTACAAAGGTATTTTTTTTCATAATGTTAATGTCATCTTTCGCTATCAATTTTCTATAATTTATATACCGTAAAACCTTTAAAAAGCGCCCTTCATTAGTTAAGCACCTGCTGTAATTAGTGATATAGAATTGAGAATAAAATTTTGGATGCGATTTGTTACCCAAAATATTAAAACTATTATTAATAAATATTAAAAATTTTTTTAGAGTCACTCAGTTTATATCCTGAAAATGTGCGTAAAATATGTTTCTTAATTTTAGATTAAAAAAAAAAAAAAAAAAATGACATTTAGAATTTCGTTATTAAATCCAGTGCACCTTTCCTCAGGAGGCAGACTATTAGTTCGACGCCTTAGTTACAAAACATCAAGTGACTGCATCATTACCGTTCCACAATTAGCTACAGCATTAAAGGAACCATCATGGCATGATCGCTATCGAGTTCTTGATGCTCAGTGGGATTTGATTAACGCAGATTTTAAAGCTCAACATATAGAAAAGCGAATTTCAGGTTCCAGGTATTTTTCATTTATAGATTGCAAAGATCATAATTCCCCATATCCTCGCATGTTACCTTCTGAAGATGAATTTGCAAATTACGTCAACGAACTTGGTATATGTAACGACCATCACGTCATTATTTACGACAATCACCCAGTAGCTTCAATGTGGTCCGCTCCACGTGTTTGGTGGATGTTCCGTGTATTCGGTCATAACAAAGTGTCGGTTTTGGATGGGGGCTTACGAAAGTGGATCTCAAGTGGGAATCCTATTGCTCAGGGATCGTACAGTAATTCTGAAATCTTTCCAGGTAATTTATTTACATCAATTTCGTAATCTAAAATAAAGTTGCCTCGTGTAATCCTCCAACCGTTTATACAAGATTCATTTGTTTTGATGAGATTACATGCTTCAAAAATCTATGGTTTAGAAACAACATTTTTCGAAAGATAAAGAATTTTTTTAATTTTTAATAATTTTTCCAAATTAACAGTTTTTCAAGATCTTAATCTATTTATAATTTTTCATGATTATTTGTAACACTATCGTTATGTGTTATTTACGACGTTTTGTAAACTTTTTTCTAGATTAGCGAGTACTTAGTTAAAGTTGACCATAAAATTTTGCGAATTCTTTGTGGATTTTATCCAGTTCAAAGTAATATTTAAATTCTTTTTTTTTTGAAATCGAAACGTTTGCATACATTAAGGATTATGGTACACTTATTATTATTTGTTGTCAATTTGCATTAAATCTTCCAATTGGGACAAATATTGATTTAAGTTTTCTACTCATGACTTTCCCAATATTTTTTTGCATTATTCGTTCTAATTCACCGCGCTTCCGTATTTCTCCATTTGATGCTTTTCTTTCTTTTTAAATCGAGTACCCGTTAGTACCGTGCTTAATCATTATGCCATGCTCAGGCATCTTTTAAAGAATTAAACCACCTCAAATTGCTACTAGAGTTTTTCCGTTCGCTATCGCAATTATAAAGTTATTCCACAGTTTTTATTCATTGTGATTTGAAAAGAATCGCTATTTAATTATATGTAGGTATTTTGGTTCATAAAAACTCAAAATTCATATTCTATTGTGCAAAGGTAGTATGAAAAATTCATCGTAGCTGTAATGTGGCTTTAATGACACTTAATTTCTGTTTTTAGCCTAAATGTTTGATGAATACTTTTGAATCGTGCTAGCCATGTAACTAAAATTAACAAAATTTTTAGATACCATTAGAATTTCATTCTACGCAAGGGGTTCGTAGCGTTTACTATTTTCTTAATTTTAGAGCCAGAAAAGAAGTTTGAGGCGTCGTTAGTTTCATCGCTGGTAAAGAATTTTGAATGGATGAAAGATAATATTAATTCTGAAAATCGAGCGGAAGTGGTGGATGCTAGATCCAGCCTGTTGTTCTTGGGCTATGACAGACATGGTAATTTCGAAGAGACTGGTGGGCACATTCCGGCTTCTTTATCCGTCCCATACCCTGGTATAATGGACGAGAAGAATAACTGTTTGCTTGACAAAGATTCTATAAATAAATTTTTTACTCATAGCGGCGTTGATATGACCAAGAATATTGTAGCGTCATGTGGCTCAGGTATTACTGCATGTATATTATCAATTGGGTTACATTACTCATCAGGAATGGAAGTACCTGTTTACGATGGTTCGTGGTCTGAATGGAAGGTGCGTGCCAGCAAAGCTGACTTGGTCAAGGGTCTTGAAACAGGTTACTGAAGAAAACAACTTTTAGATATAGGTTTAAAATTTTTTGGTATCCGGACAATTACTTCCTGGATAATTACCAATAATTTACCATATACCATTTTTAACTTTAGCTTGCCATGCTTTCCCAAACTTTTAGATATTGATGCGAAAGGAAAAAAGCAGGCTTTGCAGCTGGAGTTCATTTGGCAGTAATGCAAAAAATTCTCTTTAAAGTAAGGAAGTTTAGAATAATTCAAACGAAAAAATAATTTTTTTTGCTTCCCCATTTCTTTATTAATAATATTTCAACAGTAGAGAATAATTAATTGGAGACAAAGTTACCGAATTAAAATTAATTTCATTAAACTTTCGACAAAGAATTTTATTTAAAACTTTCAAAGGGATCATTGACATTCCATTCGAATGCTCTTAAGCATCTATTGCTCTAATATTTGATCTCGTGTAGTTAAACATAACTATGTAAACATAACTACATAACATGTCAAATTAAAACGTTGCATTATTTTAAATTGATATATATTTTTAATTAAAAGCAAAAATTTTTTTATTTCATTTTATTGTACATTAATAATCACTAGTAGGTACGAAAATTTGTTGTTTGTTGAGTTCTGTTGCAGTTTTCTTCTATTTATTACTATGTACCATTTTTAACTTTGGCTTGCCAACAAACTTGCCATGCTTTCGCAAACCTATGTATATTGATTTTTAATTAATTTAGGCAAAGATGTGTCATAATTAGTTGATCCCTTCTCCGGCAATGTTATGCAATTTCTTATTTTGAATCATACATACA